>CM036552.1:21110845-21275845 GCA_020745685.1 Tautogolabrus adspersus
GGTTAGCTTTATTTTCCCTGATAACTGCCAAAAAAGCTGAAAGCTAAAAAGACAGGAAGTGTTGTGTGAATAAGTGGGCTTAAGAGGATTTTTACTTTTTGTCAGAGCAAAGCAAGGTGTTTGCAATCATTATGCTAACTTAAGCTAGCCTAACATGCTGCTTACTGCGTCAAAAAGTGTTTTTATTGACTGAAAAACAAGACAGAATGTGTTTATAAGTGAGCTGTTCAAGATGTAGAAAATTAGACTGAGCAAAGCCAGATGTTTCCTCCTATTTATAGTCTTTATGCTAACCTTGGCCAAGCTAACAGCTACCTTTTAATGAAGACTAAAAAGAGCAAAACAGTTAGCCCAGCTTTGTCAAGTAGTGTTTTTAAAAAGGTTCTGGGCAAAAGAATATTACACAAGACACATACAACTATAATACTTACAGTACTATTACACTTAACAAACATAGTTAGCTTGATCTTGAAGTGCTTATGTGGGTTATGCTACCTCTGGACAGATCCAGGCTACCTCTTTCCCCCCTGTTTGCTGTCTTTATATTAAGCTAAGCTAATGCAATGCGGAAGTCGACAATTCTGCATTGCCAGTCTAATACGTCACCAGTTACGCCCCCTGCAGTTGAAATTCTGGCTGGGAAACCCAGACGAACTTCAGTTGCTAAAATCCAGCATGTCTGCTACTTGCATCAACTGTAAAGTTGAAGCTGTACACTGTAGTGTTTATTGGACACTCAGTCTTGTTTCAATTAAATTAAATCCATCACAGCGTTAGTATTGTGAAAGTTCTATCTGTCGACCTGTTGTTATGCTGCTCTGGCACGCAAAATATCACAAAGTATGTTGTTATCAGCTAACAAAACAAAGGTAGGGCCTACTCCTGGAGGCATCCATGCACCTTGTGCTAAGTTGGGTGTGACTTCATCACCAGCTCCGACATCAGAGTTCAGAGGAAAATGAACACACCATAAGAACAGTTAGCTGACACGTCAGTTTTGACAGAGATATGTCAAATTTGAATTAAGAAGATCTATTTCTGAAAATTTCTAATTAATAGAGATTTGTGACTCCATTACCCATGTTTTGTAGTCTGTTCAAAGTGAACTTGAATCTTGAGTATGTGTGTTGTGTGCAGTTGAATTATGTGCATATGTGCCTCTGCATAGCTGTGCGTGTAGACAACCAATGAAAACGAACGGAAAATGGGGAATTAGATTGAATGCCTTTGCAGTGTGTTGGCTTGTGTGTGGAAGCAGTTTCCTTTTGTGTGTGTGTGGTGTGTGCATGTGTGTGTGCGCATGTATTCATGGCCTCCTCTTGGCTGGGTCCATCCTTGCGTCAGAGGCCCTAATCTGGTCCTCTCCTCACAAAGCCTCTCTTTGATGTGCTTCTGCTGCTGCTGCTGCTTCCTGCCATGTTCAAATAAAGCCTCACAATCAAATTGAGTCTGCCTCGACTGAATGCATTAGTGTCTAATAGCGTTATTGATCAAATCCCGAATAATTCTACAAGTCCCACTCTCAATTCTTCCCCCTGCCTCGAGGCTAAACCCACCGCCTCTACTTCACCAGCACTGCCTCAGAAGTGAAGCAGTGAGTTGAGAAGTCTCGGGAGGAACAAATACCCTCCAATGACTTTCCCTCTCAATGGGCGATAGGGGGCTCTTTAGAGAAAAGATGGGATTGCATTTGTGATTTCCTGCTTGATCCTTTAATCCTTCAGTCTCTTTTCTGAGACAACAATACAGAATTTAATTCTCCAAATCCTTATTATGCCAAGCCAGTATGGTAAAACCACTTGTTGATTTGCTTGCATCTTGTACTTTCCAGTTACATGATGATTTGGGAAATTTGCCTTTTATATTTCTGACTGAAAATTAGATGTAATGGTTAAAAGCAGTCTCATGAATATACGACAAATGTGTAGCTGGAGGCTGGGGGTAGTTAGCATAGCTTAGCATAAAGATCTGAAACAGAGGGAGACAATTAGTCTTGGTCTGTCTGAAAGAAGCAAACCACCAAAAGCTGCTCTGGAGCTCACTTTTTGTTTCCATCATATCTCATTTGTCCCGAGCGAAAGTACAAAATGATGTGAGGCTTGTTAAGAAAATATTCTCATAATGTTTCTTGCAAGGAGTTAAACAAAATGATTGCTAACAATCTCTTGTCTTAAATGCTAATTTTTAGCTAGAGGCAGTGACTGGTTAGCATAGCTTAGCATCAGCCTATGCTACAATGGGGAAAACAGCTCACAAAGGGTAGCAAATTAGCCCCTCTAAGGCTCAGTCTTGGTTGACACCTGTAACTCTTGTCTCTGCTTGTTTTAGTGAAACTAATTTTTGATAGCTATGATAGCAAAAACTGTGGTGCACATGTCTGTACCTATCTTGGGAACTACTTGGTTGATACATTCCCCTTTTCATGTGGCTGATATGGTTGTTTCACATAGTAAGAATAGTCAAATATTGGGACTCTAGAATCAAAGTGACCAAAACACTAGATTCATGGTTCCTAAGTCCTATGAAAATATTGCATACTAATGTTTTCAAAGACAATAAATGCAAAAAATACTTCTTAGGTCAAATAATGGTTGTAGTTTGGACACTATTTGAACTGTAATTGGCTTTTTTTTTCTCAGGTTATGTACATTAAGGTTCAGTTTGTTTAACATGAGGCTAGAGTCTAGTAGGTTAGCATAGTACAAAGACTGTAATCCACTTGTTGATTATAGCCTTTCACACATCCGTAAAACTCCTGTAAATTTACAGAAACTTTCAAGGTGAGCTGCATGTGAACGAAAACAGCCAAACTATTCACACAACCTTCATCTGCACTTTTTCCTGTCAGACCGCTGCGTGATCTTCGTTGCCCATAATAAAGTGGCCTCATTCTCTTTTCAGCTTGCCAATATGTTCTTTTAACTCTTTCATTGATACTGTGAATACGTCTTTATCACATGTAGTATTAATATAAAGGCAAAAACTGTCTTCATATTATACGTTGTTAACATTGTGGACTCAAACAACATAGCGGCTACCAGTGCTATAGCTTTAGCATAGTTACATACATCAAAGAAAGTGGTGTCATTGTCCTTATCTATGTGAGCTGTGCTTTAATCCCCCCCCCCCTCCCCTCCAACAGATCATTCGCCATGTGGCTACAAGATTGTGTGATGAGAGAGTTGGCGTCTCTGTTTCTCATCAGTGGACTCCTGACAGACGTGCTCTCCAGCTCCAATAATCAACCCTAAAAATGAGGGGAGATGTTTTCTCTCCACTGCTCAGTGGGAACAGAAGAGCACAGTGGGGTGGGGGAAAGGTGGGGGGGTATCAGCTGAAAATTGGAATTCTCTGAGAGACGTGCTCGGCCCCCACCTCCACGAACCTTCCTGGGCCAAGTTAGCCGTTAAATCCCTCTTTCTTCTTACTGATGACCCGTGAGTAATGTGGAGGAGGGGTCACAGGGTCAGTGGAGAGTGTGTGGAAGAAGGGATGATGATGAAGGTGGTGGTAGCAGAAGTGGATGGGATGGGGATGGGAAGGGGAAGGGGGCTTAAAAAAAAAAAAAAGTTGTGGTGAAGCCAGGCGAGGAGGCGCACTTGTCTTTCCACTCCTGTAATCCCTCCAATTTGGATTATTAAAACTAAATCTGTGTTCCGGATCCATCAGAGTCCACATTGCTCACAAATTGCTCCCAGGTGTGTCGAGGACATTTCTGCGCATGGAGATGAGAACACGAAACAGCAGCACCGCAGCTCATGGATGCAATCACACAGTGTTAGCAGCCTGAAAACACTGAAGTACTTAGCAATGAATAATGAGTTATACAACGTTGCTGTCGGGTAAAAGTCACTTCATTCCAAGTTGATGATTTTTTTTTGCTCCCTGGCGGATTGAGAAACTTGTGGGTTGGGTTGAGTTTGTGAAACCTTTTTAGTCAAGCTTATAAAACCCACAGTTATATAAACCCACATTTGTCAGTAACTTGTCACACAGCTGTCAGACTGATGCCAAGTCTATTATTTTGAGCACCTGTTAAGGTGATAGTTTAAGAATGGAATAATAATACTGCTGCTCCTCTTGTGGTTACCTCACTGGGCACTTAATGTTCTTATGTGTTGTGATATTTTGGTGGAAAGGTGACTAGTGAAACTGAGAGATGAGAAAAGGACAAACATAAAGTGTATAATGAGTGGGAGTAAAGTACTGGTTTCAGTTCCCTCTCTAAATGCTTTGGGACTCAATATTATCACCTTTTCATAATCTAGTAATCTCATTAGTTGTGGTTCCATGGAGCACAATATCCGGATTATAATTGGTTAAGTGGCCCAAACTAATTATAAATACTCCACGTAAACACCTCAGACAGAATAAACATTTCCAAACCATTTGAAAATTCAATTGGTTGCAGAGGATTAGAGTAAACCTTTCCATAAACCGATAGAAAGAAAATGTACATCATGTACGTGACTTAACCTGACTGTTTTTTTGTTGTGTTCTTTCTTTGTATGGCCCCGGTCATGAGGTAAATTGATATGGATAAATTTCCACTTCCAAAGAATTGTCCCTTCCAAGCTAATCTGGACTTCTTCTGATTTATATCTAATGCAAACAGGAAATAGATAAGCATTTTTGGGTGAGCGGATCACAACATTTCCAAGGAAATTCATTTGAATGTGCTGGTGTCAAAAGGTTGCTGTTGAGAAAGACTGTTGTACGATGCCCTCATCACTTGCACAATTCACACAGCTGTTCTGATCAAATGTGTGATGTCATGAAGACACTATTAGATCACAAATCATGGAAACATTTTATGCGACATTTACAATGACACATTTTTCCAATCAGATTGGGAGTAACAGTAACAATGACAAAGACAACAACAAAATCAACAAACTTTTTTTTTTGGCATCATCGGCTTTTGATTGACCTGAATTTAAAACTAATGCTAGAGTGTGTTAATATATACTTTTGGCCAAGCAGGTGTAGAGATGTGCAAGTGTAGTGGACTAAATGGTTAAACGTCACACCCTCACAAGGTTTAATGAATTATTCATTTTGGCCCACAGTGCCATTATGCTCAAATTGCAACACAGCCACCCGCCACTAGTTGGGGGATGTAGCCGTAGACTGGCTGTAGCTCTGGTTAATGGGCTTGCTCTCAACACTCTACTACCTGGATGCAAACAAGCACAGTGAATTGATAACATTTCGTTTGGTAGTATTTTGATCTAGAAAGAGCATAACCACATGTAGCACAGGCATGTGGAAGTGAAGCTGGAGGGAGGAACAAAGGCTGGTGGTGCTAACGGTAGCTGCACTCTGCAAACCAAATGACATTGTTTTCAGCACAGACAATTTAAAATAAATCATGCTTAATTTTGACTTTTTTGGAGCGTTTAAAAGACGTTTAGTCTAGTTCAGTTTAAACATGAAGTTAGGGCTATAGGAACACCACTAGTCAGGAGCAGCACAAGATACATACACAACCAGGCTGGTTGACATGTTATTCATGTAAAATGTTGTCCCGGCTATGTTAGTAGACAAGGAGAAACATTGTCATTGAAGATTTTAATTGCACATTAATATTCACTCTTCTCTCTGCTCCGTTTTTGGTCTCCTCTAGCTGCTGAAAGAAAGATTTGTCTCTGTAGCTGAAATAATCTCCATTATGCTATTTATTTTTTGGCTAACTGCGTCTGTTTACACTTTAGTGCTGAACAGGTACAGGGGGAAAAATTTGTAGAGCTTTTATACAGAAAAAAAAACACACACTATGTCACTAACAGGATTGAGACTGAACCATAAGAATAAATTCTAACTGTATAAACCAAGCTAGCTAAAGCTCAAGCATGCTTAAGCACTCTGTAACGTCGAGGGGAGCTGCTAAGTTGTGTAATAACGCGCTGTGGGTTTGTCACAATTAGCAGCTGCTTAAGCATAAAACATAGTTGTTAGATCCATTGGTCGTGTAATAAATCAATCAATCAAATTTGATTTTGTATTAAAATTATAACAAAGTTCTCTCAATACACTTTACAAGCACACAACAAATGCATGAATCTCATGTTTGTTTCTTTCTAAGAATCCCAACCTGGCAGTTTTATGTTACGTTATGCAACTCTCTCTACGTAAACACTCAACGAATTGCTCTCACTTCATAACAGCATAATTATAAAGCGTATTATTAAAGTCCCATTACTTGTGAAACACAATTAATATGCCGGAAGATGACTTGATGGAGGAGCGATCTTGCCCTGTCGTGACTTTCTGTACTTGTCTGTACTCGTATGATTATGGGGAAGGGCAAATCTTAACCAATAGAATCAGTGCCAAGGTGAAAAGCGACACACCCAGTAAAGCCCTGTAGTATTTATTAAGATGAGTATATTCTTAGAGCCAGCTAGTCACCTGAGCTTTCATCCAGGTGTTGTTGTTGTTAAGAGGAAGTCTTGTTTAATCAAAATGTATTTTTTTCCACGACAAGGTCACACAAGGATAGCTAGGAAAAGATCCATTAGTCATTTTCCAACTTTCCTAAATGAAACGCATGTGGCTCTTTTGTTTTTCTGAAGGGGACAATTTGTGTTTTGGGCTTTAGTTAACAAGAAGACGTAAACAAGAGCTTTGGGTCTTATGTTACAGAGACTTTTGGTTTATCTGAGAGTTGGCGAACGCCTGTTTTGCTGTCTTAGCAAAATGCTTGATTTCTTTAATCTTTAGCTCTGTGATCAGTGTTGTTGTGGTTAATAAGCTGAGACTAAATCATTATCAGGCAACTCAACCTACAGTTCAAGTGGTTTCATTAAAGACTCTGCAATTTTCGGTCGTTTTCACCCTACGTCATTCCAGTTGTTGTGGTACACTTCTGTGGTGGAAACTCACAAAGCAGATATTGTCAACTTCAACTTACATGCTTCAAAGACATCCAGGCAACAGTTTTTGTCAAGCACTAATGACTACAGAGGACGGGCATTTTATGTGTGCCAAATCATAACTACACCTAGATTCATTTGAACTGAGCGTTGTGCCCCGGGCGCTGCCTGAAGCGAAGCTGAAACAATGCCAGCAAGCACATTCCAGTGTCAGTGGCATGAGTGATAGCTGTGAAGTTGAAAACACTGAAGAGACAAGCGAATGAGAAGTAAAGAAAGGCGAAGTCCTGTACACAACAGGGTTTTTCATATTTGAGGCCCCTTTTGAATCGAGCCCTGTGTCTCGAGCACTAGCGTAGCAGAGCGAGGGTCAACTTCTCTCAACTGTGATCGCGGGAGCGTGAAATTTTGCATGAGTGCACCTGTACCTCCCAAATCCTGCTATTGTCTAAACAGAGAGGTGGTTGTGGAGGCGAGTTTCAATGTTTTGTAGAGTTTGAAAAGTGGGGACAGAGGAGATTTAAGATGATTAAAGTGAGGACGAAAACCAAAATACAAAATACACCACAAAAAAGGAACTGTCACTTGGGTTTTGGAAACTCTCCTACCATTACTGCCAATGAATACGCTAGTTAGAAACTTTTGGTTTAACCACATAGTTTACATTAGAAAGCCAATTAAATTAAGATTAGCATCAGAACAAACGTTAAAAAACAACAGGATACTTTCAAAACCCTCTGAAAATTCAGAGGACTGGAGTGAAATAGACTGTAGTTAGTGATAAAGGCCTTGCAGTATAATAAATAATGACAGTAATAAATAATGGAGTATAGGACAGCATGATGGTATTTCTGACTTTCCCTATATAGCTCATACACCATCAACAAACAGAATTAGATAATTAAATCTGTTTATATCTAATTAAAAACCTTTCTGCTTAAATACCATTGATAATACATGCACAGTAGCATTGTGCATGTGGAGCATGAGCACAACACCTGGCTCAGATTGAGGCACATGCAAGAGTTAATTGATCCGCATTATCCAGGTGTGTCAGTCCAACTTTGAGAAATTTGACTGAGTACTATCGGACTAACATGTTTACATGCTTTCTCAAAGTCCAGTTCTAACCGGACTTACAGATTAAATTAACTTCTTTTTTAACTACATGTTAACATACTGTGTGTTGTAGTCGAGTCCGAGCTAAGTCTCAAACCTGAGTGATCAGGTCTGTCAAATACAAGCGAACCACCCGCTAGAATGTTCGATTTTGTGACCTGGTTAGCGCCAAGTCCAAGCTGAGTCACGACTGAGTGTACTCATAATTGCATTTAATAATTGTATTATTTTTTAAGGAGTCACTTGATGGGAAAATCACTGCTTTCTGTGTTTCTTTTCAGCTCTACATAGTTTTCCTGTCCCCTCTGGTTTATGAACTTGCAGCTGTTAGCAGTCACACTTTCAGACCTTCTTCAACTCACATTCAGGTGAGTTTGCTGATGTCAGTATGAAACTGTTCTCAAAAAATCTAAATAGATGTTAAAGTTTTTGAACACATTATCTTGAATCTTATTCCAGTTTCTTGCCAGGCAGTGGAAAGTTTAAAAAAAAAGTGTATTCTAAGTGATATTTTAGAGTTTGTAATATATGGACAATCATTTAAAAAAGTGTTGATGACTAATGCTGTTTGTGAGTTTTGTCGTGTTTTTTCATAATGCTGTGAAACGTTTTTCTACTTGACACCCAAGACCTACAAGCTAGCTAGCCATTACAGGTCATCACTGTGCTTGAAATAAAACTGATTCTGCACGTCGGACCTCCTCTGGCAGGCTGTTCCACAGTTTGGGGCCTCTGACAGAAAAGTTAAATTAGCATGTTGTGTGTGTAAAAAAACAATTCAGCTTCACATGTTTGATCTCTAAAGCTTGTCGATCTTAAACCTGTCTTGGCCCACTTATGAGCCTAATCTTGTAGTGAACAGTGTTTGTGGTATTGACTGAGGTGTCTCTTTGTCTCATCTCGCTCTGCATTTGTGTTTCTGTCTCTATTTTGCCTTTCACACTTTCTTTCGTGTCATCTGTCATGTCCTGTGTGTCGGTTTTTCCGACCACATCACACTAGCCGACCGCAGCGCACGCTACCCGATGCATCACGGTTACTCTGGCCATTCTTTAAGTCTCCAGTGGAAGATTTTGGAAAGACCGGCTCTTCAGCGGTGGGTATGGAAACCCATGATTGTTTTTTTTTTTATTTCAGCCATGACCATCAGCCTCTTTGTGGTGTACTGCGCTTGTGGTTTGACCTTTTTAGACATGCCGACGCATCTTTTTCACCCACAGACAACATACAAGGCTTGAAGCTGAGGAAACCTGAGAGGCCCTTTACACTGGAACAAAGGTAGACAAACAAAAATAGAAGTAGTGTTTTTCTGTGTCATAAATCATATAATGTCTACATAAAGTATTAGTGACAGACAACCACACAACTTATGAATGCTATATAAAAATAAACACAAAAAAAAGTCTTTAAAAATATCTGGGGCTCTGGCTAAAGTTTCTTATTTGGTAAAAAATACAAACCATTTAATATAGAAACATTAAATTTTAAATTAGCTAAGTCAAATTCACTTATTTGTCCCCTGTGGGCCACTGTACACATCTAGCATGCAACTGTAGGTGAATCTGTGGTTCAGAGATTCCTCTCAGAGCACTTTGACCCAGAACAATGGATCAGATTTTGATTGGAAACCACATAGCATGACTCTACACAAGCAGAATATGTTGGCATTGAGCAGCTGGCAGTGGAACAAAATGTCCATCCACTCCCACAGAAACCACTGCATCCAAGAAAACAAATAAACAATAGCATCCAGCAGTAGTCCAAACAATCAGGTTGAGCATTTATTTGCCAATAAACAAGCAAACATATCATTTCATAGCCTCAATTTATTTCCTCTAAACAGAAACACAATTCCCCGTTGAAGCTAAAATCCCATCATGTTTTTTAGATTAGCATGTATATGTTTGTTATTATAACCATCTGTATGAACTGTGTGTATTTATAGTTGATTGAGTGTGCTGCTATTGAGCAACGGTGATCAGGTTTGTCGGGTTACACCTGTCTATTGACCGAGCCAATAGCTTCCAACTTCATTACTGCAGCACTATGATTCACTCCAAGGACATTCAGTGACATTTATCCTGCCGTAACAGCAACAAAGTTATACTAACGCACTTTCTTAAACAGTGCCAAGAACTGTTCTTGGGATGACTTGTCGTTGTTTTTACAAGACAGTAGGCCAAAATGACGGTTTAGACTACTTGAAGCCATTTAAGCTATATTAAAAAAAAGTGATATCCAGCGTTTGCAGGCCAGGTGTGAAGGCAGCGTGAAACCATGCCATGTTTACGTTGTACAGCAATGCAGTTTTTATAAGTTTACAACAGACTGAAGAGTATCCATGTAGATGATCTGCTGTGATAGCTGCTAGAAACGTGAGAAAGTATTCTTCAGATGTAGAGAGGAAGTTGAAAAAGGCTTCAGATATACAGTAGAAAGGTTCATATGAATCTGTCTTTGTATTTCTGTTATGGTCGAAGTCAGTAATATAAAGACATTTAAGTGATAGGTTAGTTATCAACAAAATCAAGATTAAGAAGAAATCCAAGTTCCCCTCCCTCGGCCCTCCACCTAGTGTGACTGTTAGGTGGAATTTCAATACAGAGCTACACGGCCTGCTACAGGTTGAAATCTTTACCCAGCAACTGGGACACCACTTACTATGTCAACTACTCAAGCTTCATACAATAAAACATGTAAACTGTGTTTGTTTGACATAGTTAGAAATGATCGATGTCCCTTTACTTAACCATAAAACCATGATATTCCAAACAGATGTTAAATATTTGTAATGATGTGTTCTTGTTTTTCATTAATAGCAGCCATGTTTGTGCTACTCTGTGTATGAAAACATCTCCAACTTCATTTAGAGAGCTACCTGATCCAAACATGTCAATGTGTTTCTATTCTAGTGTGAGCTTATCAGCTCTTACTGTTTACAAGTCTTCATTACTGTCATACAGAAGGTAAGGGGCGTGTCCAGACTTTTTTTTGACTGGGGTGGCCCAACTAGGGGTGCACTGACTTATGCTTATGGGTGACATGAAGGAGAAACTCACTCTTTGAATTTATTTCATGTATTTACCGTTTCTTTAACATATAAATAATCTTAGTTTAATTCTTAAGGCCCTGACACACCAAGGAGATCGTCGGCTGTCGGTCCTAGTTGGACAGTCGGTGAGCGGTTGTCGCCCTAGTTTTTACGGTGTGTCCGACTCTGTCGCTACCCGTCTGCCTCTTTTTGGCCGATTCGACATGTTGAATCGGCGTCGGCGGTCGGTGAGAGGAATCTCTCTGATTGGTTGTTCGTGGGTTTCATTTATCTCCAGCTCTCGACACAGGTTCGGGAAAGCCCCTTGAGCATGCCGCTGTCGTATCCATGCTTTCACCCATTAGTGCGGTTTCTCCTTATTTGTCGCCTCCGTCTCTTCTTTTCTTTTTCCACTAAAAGACCAAGTGGCGACGCCACAGGCGGCCTTCGTCGCCACTAGTTCTTGGCTGTCTGTTGGTGTGTCAGGGCCTTTAAAGGACTCAAAAAGAAGACATATGTAAAGTCACAATTTAAAGTGCGGTGTTGCAATGAGCTGCTTGTAGTTTTCTTTAAATGTCCATGTAGCATATTTTCTATTGTTAGTGCACATGTATTTCATAAGACAGTGGGTAGGAAAGGAATGGGTCAATGAGCTGACTGGAAATGTTTGGGTAGCGAAACATGTCAAATAAATGTATTTTTGCAAGTTTGCAAGACAGTGTGCAGGAATTTGAATGCAAATTTTTATCGACCAGTTCTTTCCTCCAGCCGGTCTTATGAAACATACAAGTGCTAAAACCAAAAGTGGGGTTAAAACAAACACAAGGAATAAAGAAGATTACTTCAAAATGAGTATGAAATCAGACTTATTTAGAGTATCTTAGTGGAGACAAACATGTAAATGCTTTCTAAAAGGACTTAAAGAAGCTGCCAACATGGTCTCGAACAATTTTGGAGAGAACATGAGCACGTACCAAGTCTCATCCCAATCCATTCAAGATCTGTGTTTAAATGAAAACCTTATGCAAAAGGCTGGCAATGCCATCCACCCTCAGATGAGATGAATAAACTGTGGGGGGGGGGGGAAACTACATTCTTATTCACCAAGGAAAACACTACATACTCTACACTACATGGATCCTTAACTTCTCTAAGAAAACTTTTGTGCGGCTGAAGTGCCCTGGAGCTACTCTCCTTCAGGCAGAGAGATGTTTCTCTATAGCTGAAATGAAAATAAGACAAGGAACATGATCAATAACGTCCCCATCATTCCACCCAGCAACAAACACAATTTGTCGTAGACTTCCTTGTTTTAAATGTGCAGTTTGGTTAGGGTTTGTTTATTATAAAGACTGAGCACTGGTCGTACTGTTTGAACACTAGACGCTTGATGATAAGAGAGCAAGCAGTCTCAATGTTTTTAAAGTCAGAGTTAATGTGAGTGGATGACTATTGTCCTGCTGTGTGAGTGGAGGAAAAAGGTGTGGGTGGGATGGTTAGAGTGGTAGGTGGTTAGAAGACAGTTTTGGGAGGTAGAGGAAGGTGGCTGTGGTGGAGGAGGATGGGGGGGGGGGGGGGTTGTCAAGGCAGGGTCATGAAGAGCCCATGGAAATGCAGATTGCCTCTTTATATTCTATTGCCAGGCATCAGCTTTGATGAAAAAAAGAGGGATTTAATACGGACTAACTTTCACCGTGCCACCACCAGCTCCTCCTGCCTCCTCCCGCCTTTACTCCCCCACTGATTCTCTGCCTCACCCTTTCTCTCTTCAACTGACAAAACAGACCCTGAGGCACCCCGGGGCTGCCTCCATCACATCCAGCTCTTTTTCGCTATTCACTTTCTTTTCACTCCTCTAGTCTTTTCTTATCTAGCTTCAGCAGAGGGGTTTGCAATCCCAAGCAATTCCCTAATTGTAGAGATTTTTAAAGATTTTTCTGTAAAAAATAAAAATAAAATACACAACATTTGGAGTTTGGTAAAAAAAAAAAAAAATCACCCTCCTGTGGCTGTAAAACTACTACCGGGTGTCTGTAAAAGCAGTTAGGAAATGTGCAATGTCATTTTAGATCCATTGAGAAACTTCTGTGGATCCAGGGGGAACAGATGAATGAACCTGAGTTTGAAAGCTTTCAAGATGCCAAAACACCTTTGAGCGTTTTCAAATATGATGAGGAAGAATTGTATGACTAAAGGAAGTTGTGCAACTTTGGGCTGTAACGTATATGTATTTATTGAACTTTATTGTCTTATTTCAGTGTGTCACAAATGACCTTAAACTGCTCATCGTCTTTACAACACACATACAGCTGCACTTGTCCTCTATTAATGCACGCAGCGGCCTGTCCCGCCCCGCCTCATTACATGACTTTGTCTTTGTGTGTACGTTAAATATGCTCAAATAACGTTACTCGCATTTTGAAATGATTCACCTCGATGTTACGTTAACACATCAGGTGACGATTACATCATCATCGACGATTACATCATCATCGACGATTACATAACTGAAGTTGATGACGACACGTGTCGCAACTATCAGCCTCAACCAAGAGTGCAGCAAGCAGCTGCAGAAAAATGTAACAACAGTATAAGAAGCTTCAGTTTTAACATGAGACGTCACACCTCAATCGTGCCATTTACAGGAGTGATAAACCAGCAGACATAGTCTCTCTCTCTCTGCAGTAAATATACCTTAGCAGCACCCGGAGTATCGTCTATGTGTTGGGAACACTGTGAATATAACAGGTCAATACTGATGCTAATGTAAACACTGCTTTGCCCAACAAGGTTATTACTTAGAAATAACTTTCTAACCTCTGACCATATAGTCTCCAGGAACTACATGCTATTTCAGGGCTTACCATTTAGCCATGCCTTAAACAGATAAGGTATAAAGGAAATCTGGGCCATGATTTCTTCCTCAGTTTCTTCCTCATTTATCAATGACCACATTGTTTAAAGTCCAACTAGCAACATGAGATGTGACGATGGAGTTGGAGTTTAAAGACGACGTTTCGGACCAGATTGTGCAGCTGCGTTTATGTGCCAATGTATGTTTAAAGAGAAGAATAAAGAGCTAAATTAAAGTCAGTTACTAGCTGTTGGGTTCCAGGATTACATTCAAGCTGATGCTTTGAGCCTCTTTCACTCTCCAGGCCGACTGTTTCCAGAACAGATGTTTCCTTCGTACAGGCGATGTGTGCTGAAACACTACTGAACAATATTAACCGTTCAACACCATAAATATTTTTCCTAGCCCACATCTATAGGCTTAATCTGTTTATTAGAATAAATGTAGGAAGTCCCTTTCAAAAACTAATGCCATATTCTGAAATATATATTGAGCAAAACATTGATTTGCGTGTGTTAATTAAGTAAAAGCTTCTCACCGCTACAAGACTTTCCTCCCCCATGTTTCTGCAACAATGAACCTGTAATCTACCGAAATGATTCAGACCTCATGCAGAGCTGTAAAGGACAGAGATAATGTCCAACTTTTGTCACATATGCAACCAAACTTTGATGTGTAAAATCAGAGAAGTTGCCTTTTATTCAACGTCCTTCCTCAAGTCGAATATTTTCAAAAGTATTCGCTCTTTGAAGCATTTTTTTTTTTTTTTTTTACACAAACATCTGCTTTTGCTGATCAATCACAGAACAGTTTATGGAAAAAAAATACAAATGGAAGAAGCAGATGTAGTAACCGATCTCTAGCATGGGACACATCCAACGTACACAACTACAGATTTGAAAAAGAAAAAAAGCCCCACTCCTCACACATAAAGTCCTCATGCGGTTTTTCATGCACTCAGGACCTGTTGATGGGCCACTTAATCCAAGCTGAATTTAAAACCTGGTATTGTTTGTGAAGGACAATATACTGTAACACCCCTCTCCTCCCCCAGAACGATTCAAAAACACTTTCCCTCCTCACTCATCTCACCCTTTAGCCTCCCCTTTCACCACAAACCTGCATTTCTGAATACTAAAAAGAAAAGAACACCCTAAAAAACCCCATCAGAGTTCAGGGTTTTGAGGTGGTCTGGAAAATGCAGAGTGGGCATATTGAAATACAGATAAAAGAAAAAAAGGGAGGAGTGAATAGTGGGCTGTGCAGAAACGGTTGGCTAATTAAATCTTTATACCGTCTCTTCTGAGGAGAAGCTAATCTGCTGGGTGGGAGCTGGCTTGTCTGCTTTTTAAAGAGTTTTGAAAAACTTTTTCTTGTTTCAGGCGTTCTTTTCCTCAGCCCACCCCTGGTTTTCTTTTGCTGTAGTGAAAAAATAATTCACTGCGTTTGATGGAAGATTGAGTGCAGGGTGGACAATGCCGAACCTCATTACTGGAACGAAGGTCTGAAGAGAGATGTCGAGAGAGGAAGGGAAAGGAAGGGAAAGGAAAAAAAGTAAATCACACAGCAAGGAGGAGGATTTAGAGAGGAAAGAGAGAAATGCAGAGCAGGATTTTTAGCTTACATTTGAATGTATGAATACAGTGGGTGGGTGGGTGAGGGGTGGAATAACAAAAAAAAGGAGAGAAAGAGTGCTGTAAAAGAAGCAGTTAGTGGCCAATTGCATATAAGTAGGACACACTGAGACTGCACTTTTGTCTTCATCCCAAGGAGACGGAGGGGAGGAGGGGAGTCAATGATCTGAGATCAGATGTTTCCTCCTGATAACAAGCAGCTGTGATGATCACTTCCAGACGCAGAGCGGGGTTTTTTTCTGCAGCGAGGCCAGAGGTTGACATCCATGTGCCCTGACCCCGGCCCCCACATCCTCCACATCTCTCCCTCTCTGCCTCCCCCCCCTTTCATTCCACCTTTCCAACAGTCCAAACCGAGTCAGGAGACTGTGAGGCCCAAATGCTATTTGCTAAATTAGATAATAGAGGCTGTCCACAGTGTAATGGCACTCTAGTGGGGAAACAATGTTGTTTTGTTTTTGTGGACAGAGTAGAAGTTGTTGTTCATCAGCTGGTTGGCCGATCTCTATTTTTACTCGCCATCAGTTAGGGCGGTAGTGGCTCATTTTGAAGGGACCTTGGTTGTGAGCCAGAGGGTTGCCACTTCAAGTCCCAGTACATACCAAATATGGAAATTGGCACTGGTTGCTGGAGATGTAAATGGTAAATGGACTTTTCTAGTCTTCTGACTACTCAAAGTGCTTTTACACCGCAGGTCACAGCTACCAATTCACACACTGATGGCAGAGGTTGCTCTGTAGTGAGACCATCAGAAGTAACTAATCCCATTCATACGCGTTTATGCGTTGCCGACTGAGCAGCGGGAGCAATTCGGACATGTTGCTGCAGGAGCTGAGTATCGAACCCTCAACCTTCTGGTTGAGCGACGACGACTCTACCAACTGACCCACAGCCGCCCCAGAATGTGCCAGTTCACTTCTAGAGTACTGCCAAGGTGCCCTCGCAAGGCACCGAACCCCCAACTGCTTGGGGTGTCATTCCCTGTGCAGCATCCTCACTCTGACATCCCTCCATTAATTCCATGTCTATAGTGCATTAGCTGGGCTTTCAGGCCTATGTGTGTGTATAGCATGTCTTACCATAGCTGTTTTTACATATGCAGTTGTGAAATTGCTAGAAAATGTTCTGGCAGACTGCCCTGGAAGTCCTCCTGAGTTGGTTGTTCGCACATGAACTTCACAGCGGGAGACTATCCCTGTGGGACAGGGGGTCTCAGAAGGCAAGGCATGACATATAAAGAACAATGCAGTGGGCGAAGCAACAACGTCCTCTTTACGACACTATAATAAGTATTTTTGCTCTTACATCAATGCTACCTGTAGTTTAACACATTCACATTATCAACCAGAGAGCGCAGACTGGCAAACAAAAACAGAAGCAGCTTAATAATGTGCATGGAGATCATTGGTTTCGTGCATATATGGTTATGCACCGGTCGCAAGATATAAATGTTCACACATGCAGCTCACCCTGAGGCGGTGGAGCCCCAAACAGAGCTAAAAGGTGACTGATATTATGTATTCAGTTGAGTGATTGTCCTGAGATGTCCCTCCAAATTATCTAAATAGGCCACTGGTCGCATTAAAGTTTGATTTTATGTATGATGGTATGCCAGAATATGTTTGATTTGGTGAAACACCTGAGAAAAATCTGATACACTGAATGTCAGCATACAGTTTTGTTTCTGAAGAACAACAAAAACCAGAATACTTTATCTAACTTAAAGGCAAATAAATTGCCTATATCATATATATCATATCAATATGTTCATAAATTAACATTCAAAATGGTTATTGTAAGGAACATGTAAACAAAACAGAGTATGTATTTTATGACTGTACAATTCAATCAAATGGAAATAATCCAGATGTCTTGTATATTATTTTATACACATTCTCCATGTTCTGATTGAGGTTTATTTGGAAACTTTGGCATCTCCTCTCAAATTTAAATGAAGTTATGTGACGTTCAACAATGTTTGGCTGTACTTTGTCAGGCAGCTACACTGCCAACAGACTGAGTTACACTGCACAAATGATTAAAAACAAATGTAAGGCACGCATACAATTTAAACCGACTGAGAACAACCGACCTCATTAAAACACTAAAAGATGCATGAAGAGAGAAAAAACAGAGACAGGTAGAGAGTGAGGGAATGCAAGGAGAGGGAAGAGTTAAGTCCATTTCCTGAGAATAAATTAAAAGCGTCTTGTAATCACATTGCAGGAATGCAGTCGGTGTACACTGTTAAACACTCCCTAAGCCCTGGCTCCACTTCACTCTCTCAGCCCCTGCACACAAAGGAGCCTTTGTTCTTCGCTGCTCTTGAAAAGCAATGCTCAGTCACTCCCTCCTCCTTTCCTCCTCCTCCTCCTCTCCCTCGCTGCTCTCTCGCTCTCGTGCTGTTTCTGTCATTCTCCACTCTCTCTCACTCCTCTTTCTGTTTCTTTCATTCACTGCCTTTTTTTTTGGCCTTCATATTTCCCTTTCTACTCTATACAGTATGTCTCTATTTCTCTTTCTTTCCTCTCTCACGCAGAAGTTTGCAGAGAATTTTGCGCACAGCCAGAAGTAACAAGCGGCATAAATGTACGTTATTCACGACAAACAAAATTAAATTATAAAAGTCCACCATTATTACCATTATCCATCCATTATTTGCCTGGCTGTAACAAATCCACAATGCCCTCAACATAACCAAGATACGTGATTTCTTAAAGTTTGCTTCCCTCAAGATTTGCCCGGCCCCCACCAACAGCTTTCTCTGGTTAACCACACATTTACGGTAAGAAACTGTAATAGGGTGTGGAAGAGGAGGGTGGGGGTCCTGGTCTTTCTCCATCCAAAACCCCTCCACCCTGACTTGAAAATATTTAGACACCACATAGATACACAACACGCACTGCACTACCTACCAGATGTGGCGTGCACGCACCTGGTACAATGGGAGCCCTTGGGCGTGGAAACTGTTATTTTGTTAAGCAATCAGGTCATATGTGACAAGCTTATAAAGTCTCCTCGTTTGAACACGTTTCCCTTGGAGAAACCCTCGCAGGCTCCTCCTCCTCCTCGTCCGCTAAAACCTGGCAGCCGTCACTTGTTGATGGACTTTTCTGTCAGGTCAAAATAAAGCACACAGGCATGTTTCTGTCCTGAAACAATGTTTAACAGATTGAGTTATCTTTCGTTTGAAGTATGCAACACAGAGATCATTCACTGTAACTGTCTCAGAGCTACTGCTTGTAAAATGTTACACTTTGGACTCAATCACAGAGGCCTAATTCTTGGGAAAATAAAAAGGGTGTTTCCGTTTTGTTATTTCAGGGGTTTGGCTTTATTTGTCCTCAAGTTGTCCTTAAATATACTACACATACATACATGTCGTCACAAGTCACTACAAAGTTTTTCAATCAGAATTTTCAATTCGAGGCAAACAGCTCTGTGAGGCTATAATTAGGAACGGCACTGATGTGAGCTTATTGCTAACAATAAGATGCTAACAATAAGATGCTACATCCTCGAAATGCCTGTTAACATGTAGTTTATGTTTAGCAGGATACTTTTAACCATGTTCGTTATGCGTGTAAGCATGCTCACATTTGCTAATTAGCACTTAATACAAAGCAATACAGAGGCTAATTTAAAAAAAATACTCCTTTAGAATCACTATATTTTGTTTGATATGCTGATAGCACAATTGTTAAACGCACAGTTGCTCTCAATCAAACAATAACAAAAATTTGACGTCGAGGCTGGCGGGGAATCATGGGAGTTCTCTCTGCCACACACAGCAACAGTACGGCAGCTTTCAGAAGCAGTTCCTGCGATCTTCGAAGTAACATACGGTATTTCCTTGGCAACTCTATCATGGCAGCTGCCACGACAAGTCACGTCCCGACACAACTATTAAATTAAGGATTACTCTGGCTTTGATAACTTTTGGAAATATTTGAGGTAATGTAAGTACTTAACAAAAAATATATATGACAGATTTAGTCAATTTTTGTAATTAAGTTAGATATTTTAATGTAAACAATCTAATACAATTCTGCATATTATACCTTTAAGTCAGAGATCAATTGAAGGTACTAGCCTTTTCTTTGAATATTTAAGTTTTTATGTTATTTGCATGTGTGCATGTTGTATCTCGTCACAAGCTTGGCAGCACTACAAAATCCATTTCTTGATCATATCTTTAAATGTTGTTAAAGAGGTTTTTGTAAAGGGGGAATACAGACACACCCAAGTGCACATGAGGTTTCCATTTTACACATATTACACTTGCAGTGTAACTTTATATACAATAAGGATAAAGCTCCTGCGGTAAATATGTTCCTGCTGGTGTACACTCAAACTCGGCCCTAAGCCACTTAAGGCAGCTGTGTCGTTTGATGATCTTGTTTTCTGACCCATCTGGGGGAAAAAAGATCTGCTTTGTATATTTTAACATATCTCTGCCTGTGGGTATAATGTCCAATAAAGTAATTATAGTGTTCTTTCTCATGAGGTTCAGCGTGTCTGGTCGTGCCTGACTGTAGCCCCGCCGCACTGAGAGAGCCCGAGGCGTGAAGTGCAATCACGTCCATCAACTCTTATCAAACCTGTCACGGGGTGTCTGACGCAAGACGGCCTTGCACAATCACCTCCTGACAGATGAGTACAAGCCGCAGAGGGAAGGTTTAACCCTGACAGTATATCATTATTATAAGGTCTTTCACAAAGATTCACATCTGTGGCTTCTGAAATGTTTTAGAGAAAGTTGAACACAGATGGGGAAAGTACTTTTTTAAAATCCAGAATAATAATCAAGGAGTAAGAGTATTTCCACATTCACATTTGTTTGACCATCCATCCATCCTTTTTCTTCCGCTTATCTGAGGTTGGGTCGCGGTGGCAGCAGGCGAAGTAAGACTTTCCTGAAGAACGACTTGACAGAGCCCGCTGCAAGCACGTGTCAAGCTGAACAGAATAGATCGAACCAGACAGGAAGTCAGACAAGGAAACGCACAGAGCATCCGGTCAAATTCGAAATAAAACACAATATACAGACTCGTGATCGCTTTATCAACATTAGGTCAAAGCAGGAACCAAACGAACAGCAAATCACCGTGGCTAGCATTGGTAGCTTTTTATCCGTATTCCATCCTCTTTAAACTCTGCTAGAATATGAAATGCTCTATAAAATAAATTGTTAATGAAACAAGAGCTTATGTTACTACCTTTCTAAATAAAGAATACAAACTTAATGTCCTTTTAGCAACTTAGCTAGCAATCTTGTTAATTTGTCAGTTAACTAGCTTGCTAGCTTGAGAGATGTGTATCCCCCTTCAGTGAGTCCTTCATCAAATTAATGGTGTACAATTCTGAGAAATGGTACCCAGTTCTGTGAGAAAAAAAATCCCCACAGTTGTGGAGTGAATGGCCTAACACAAAGAAAAATAAGGGGACTGACAATTGCTAGCCTGGCTGGTTAGCTTGTTTGCTACTAGCACACTTGCAAGAAGCCCCAATAAATCAACAGGATTCCAGCTTTAGGTATTTCACATAGACTTCTTTGATATAATGTAGTAGACTATTTTAGTTTTTAGAGAGGGTTGGTAAATGTTTTAATACAGTTTCTTTTAACCTACAGTGTTTGCTCTGCATTTAATTTTTGTTTTAGTTTGTGTTGTTTTTGTATCTGATTTCTTTCTTTCTGTTTTTACTTCATTTAATTCCATGAATCCAGTTTGTATTCTGTGTAAATCATTTTTTCTATTGTAAGAAGCCTTAAATAAATATTATTTTACTGTATAACACACTAAACAGAGCACAGCAAATCCCAGCAGCATGCAGCAACCCGTCCGGCCCTTCCAGCAAAACTGTTTCACCCTCTGCAAACACACAATGACACACGCAGGCACAGGCAGGACTCTCTCTCTCTCAGTGTCTCCTCATCCTGATCCCAGATGCAGACCTGTAGCAGCCTGTCTAAAACCAAAGCACCTTTACAGGGTGAGTGAAATAGCTCAGGGTGTAAATGCACTGCAGGCAGGGCTGGGCTCATCTCAACCTCAGCCAAACAGCTCTGGTGTCTTTGATGGCAGCTACTCATATCAGAAGAGTGAAAGGAGACACTGGTCTGAGGTGTTGTGAAGGCAGAACACCCCCCACAGGCAGGTTCAACCCGACAGTCACTTCCTTTTATTGCTATTTCAGAGCAAAGAGCATTGAAAAGTTTGTGTATAAAAGACTGTGTGAAGGGAGTCAGGCTAAAGCACACAGCAGCAGGAGCAGTGTCAAGGTTTGTAACACAGATTGCAGCCTTGACTCACTGTCTGGGTACAAGTCTTGGACACAATGTTCTGACACACTCAGATATATACAAACACATACTCCTGCATCCAACACGGAGGGCTTTCACACCTCCTCTAGCTCTTAATACAAGTCAGTCTCTCTTTACTTTAGGTTTGTATCCGTCTGCATGTTTTGTTACAAAAGATCTGATGTGCAGTTGAATTGTATTTGTTTGTCTTTTCTGGCGTCTCCTTTTGGCTTTCCTCCTCTTTGCTTTGCTTACATTCTGCTCACAGAGGGGGTCAGTGGTGGAGAAACAGATGAGAAAAACATCTGCAGCCTTTCCTGGAGGAGGACACTCTGAGAGCTGTATTTATTCAGTTATGATTCATTTATGAGCCTCCCTGGTGAAATAGAAATGGTTTCAAAAGCACCAAAACTCAAGCAGCTATTCTTAAATCCAAATAAAGTTTCGTTTTTACTTAGTGTCTGGGTTGAATTTCAATTTACGTAACACTTCGCCCGTATATTACTCAACAGTTATCGTTGGAGTTTTGATGTGACCTTCCCGATTTATCTTTGGAGCTTAGCAAGTCAAGGGCCCGATCTCCACCCTAAAGCCTGAGAACTGAACCCTCGCAGGCATGCAGAGCTTGAGATATTATAAAAAAGAGGAATGCAACACACTTTTAGAACACATTACCTGGTAACATTTTTTTTACTTATGATTAAAAGAAAGAAAAGCAATTAATAGTTATAATTTGCAATATTTGAATGAAAAACAAAAACTACTCTGCTGTCATGTGGCCACGACAGTGATGAACCCTGTGATGTCACTTACAGATATAATGATTGCATTTTTTTCTTCTTCTGTGCTTTTCCATGCTTGCTTTCTTTCCTTTTTCAGTCATTTTGTTTTTTGTTTTCAAACTTTATTTATCTGGATTAGTTATGTCCTTCCCATCATCAAGTTTTCAAGGAAGGCTTGGTAAGTCCCACAGGAGAGTCTGCAAATGAACAGATGCATGGCCAGTGCATAATTTGGTGTTGAATCAGAATGGTGAATGGTGTCCTAATGCACTTGATAAGTTGACCGTTGGACAACCCTAAGTACGGTCACACTAAGTGGGGATTGAGCCTTAAAAATCTGTGGGTCTGAGATTGTGATGGTTAGGATTTGGTCAAGGTAAAAAAAAACAACAGACATGGTATATTGTATTTTATGCTACTGTTTGAATTTGATCATCCAAAACAAAAACTAGATACGGTCACCTTTATCTCAGGCAGGTTTGCCCTCTGCTTGATTCCATGACCATTTTCCTTCAATAACTTCCAGTAGGAAATGTCACACTGTCCCATGATGGCACATAATTCCATAAACAGCTCTGGGTGAAAATGTGCCATATGGTGCGGCTAATCTTCTGTCAGCATTCAATTACTGGTGTGATTAACTCACAGAGTGTCAGTTAACTTTGTTCTATTTATTCCATGCCAGTTCAGGGTGCGTTACCCAGCCCTGCCTGCTCCACACCCTGCCTTCATGTGCCATCCGCTCCAAATTTGCTCCTCCATAATGAATCAGTGTAATCATAATAATCATCTAAGCCTGGACTTAGCTCTTTAGCTATTTTAACCACACTGCAAACAGTGAATACTGGATGCACTGAAATGAAGGATGACAAATCTTCAGTAAGCTCTGCTCTGAGTATTGTGTTCCCTTTATTAGCCAATCACTGCATGACCTTTGACCCTGTGTTAACACCGTGAGCCTCTGGGTTGATGGGGTGCTCTGTTTTGACCACATGTGGATGCTGGATTAGAGGCACCATGGTTACATCTGTGGACTTACTTAGTTTCCAATACTTGTCATCATTTTGCATTTATATTTTTTTAAGTAGGGCTGGTTATCACAGCATTTCATGAGCTTGGAAATCTGTAAATATTGTATTTGAATACTGAACGGCAACAAGTGCCATATAAGCTCTTAAACTCGATCTGAATGCAAATAAAGATGCAAAATAGACAAGTGATGTTGGAGAGTAAACCACAGGCTCCAACTTTCTTGACAAACAACAGCCAGTATAAGACGTCCTCTTCCTGTTTTCAAGTGAGGTTTGTATCGTAAGAAAGTCAAGACTGCTGGTGGCTTCTTCATTGCGTTTAAGTTTTTTTATGCACTAAAGAGAAATGGCTTAATATGTGAGCTTTGAGTGACATCCCCACCCATTCTCATATTAAAGCAAAACCCTCCCCATCCAAACAAGCTCTTTTGTACTGTTTAATAATCTCCATCCAAACTTACTCACCTGATCAGTTTTTCTCCTAAGCAAATGAATGTTGAATTAATTAATTATGTAAGATATTTACTGAATTTCGGATAGCCTAGTGGTTGTGACGCAAGCCCCATGTACCGAGGCTTTGGTCCTCGTCGCAGAGACCGTGGGTTCGAATCCAACATCGTCCCTGTGCAGTATGTCATCCCCCACTCTCCCCTCCCAACATTCCCTGTCTCTCTTCATCTAAGGGTATAAGTAATATTATAGTTTTAAGGCCAAGGTTTGGCCAATTCCAACATCCACATGTTCATTGACAATGACGTTGCACACACTGAAAGCTGACACCTAATTGGATTGAAAGGTCAGGGTTGGACTTTTGTGTGTGTTTGTATACATTCATATAGGCTGCATGCCTTTACGCACATGTGCTAAAATCTACTTGTGAGTATCAGTTTTCCTGTTCAAATGGGCACATATACAGAAACTCAAGATGTGTTCCAGGAAGTGACGGGGTGAAGAGAGGGGCCAGGAGCATGGAGCATATAAAAACTAATACTCCCGTGTTCCCCTCTGGACATCATTGACTCGCAGCACGTCTTCTGAACCCTGGGGGTAAGGGGTTAAAGATCATGGGTCGCCGAGGTTATGACTGATCCTCCTAGTCTTCCCCTTGAGGGACAAGCAGCATATCACACGTGTCTATTTATAGCTGTTTATAACTCTCTTTGCAAGGGTCCTGTGTATTACTGCACTTCTCTGGAACTTGCTGGCTAGTAGCATGAGGCCGACGGTGTTTACTTGTGTCGAATGTGAGGTTGCAAAATGTGTTTCTGCGTGTGTGTGTGTGTGTGTGTGTGTGTGTCTCTAATGATAGATAATAGCAGTTTTGAGTTTGGCACAGTGTTTGTGAATGATTACACCTTTGTGTGTTTGTTTGGGTGTGTGTGAGGGACAGAGAGAGAGAGAGATGGAAAGAGAGAGGTTTGTAGTGTGATAAAGTGACTGTCTAATTGCAGAGAGCCTCTCTGTGTGGCATGTCAGATTGTTCTTCCCCTGTGGCCCTGAGGTCTCCTGCAGGGGGAATGTGTGAGTGTGTGTGTGTGTAGCTGCATGTTTATGTGCGTGTGTATCTGCATGTGTGTCTTAACTGTGATGAATTTCAACTGCCTGCTTCAAGTCTTGGCAGGCTGCCTGAGCACCAGGAACCCACTCAACCATATTTCATTCTCACTCAGAAGAACACCATACATTTTTACCTTTATGTGGTTCACTCAGCTCTGTAGTCCATTACACCACTTGTGTGTGTGTGTGTGTGTGTGTGTGTGTGTGTGTGTGTGTGTGTGTGTGTGTGTGTGTGTGTGTGTGTGTGTGTGCTGAATGAGAGCATTTGAGAGAGTTGATGGAGAAAACTGCACAGACTCCCTGCTCGCTGGGCCACAATGGCTCACATTGTTCTGGTGCTATAATCAGAGCGGACATGGAACTTGGCCTGGAGACCAAGAGGTCTCTGCAGCCCTGGACACAGGTGCTGAAACTCAGATCCACATCAAATCATGGACAGGAGAGTGAACACAAGGGGTGTAGTGGGTTTAACGTTGGAAGTTTTTTTTCTTCTTTTGTTTTGCTGCATTTTGGTCTATACAAAACCAAATCAGCCCTCAACCAGATTTTAAAAAACAACAGACATTTTCTAATTGAAATATATACTGTGAAGAACAGGGGCCGTCCGCTTGGAGGACTACAGCCTCCATACATGGGGCACGACCTAACTGCTAGATCATCAGTGCCCCACACTAATTGTTTTCTGGGATCAAAGCATGGGAAAGTGCATATTTTTAATATTTATTATTACATATACTTTCATTTAAAAACCTCAACAGCAATGCCGATTTCCAGAAATTACAACCTTATTAGTCTGAATAATCCTCAAATCTTGTTACAAAATGATTGAATTGGAGCTAATTTCTTACTGACAAAAAGTCCCCACACAGGGTGTTGAAAATTGGTTGACGTATCCCTTTAAGGCTGATATTCTTTGTACCAAGTCCTTGCTGAATCAATGGAGTGAGACTCATTCAGCTAAACAGAAAAGACTATCTCACCATGGGTTATGCCAATAGTTCTGTGCTACAGAGCTACATTACGACGGCTGGAAATGTGGTTCCTTTGCTCTGGCTGCCTTCTGTTTTTGATAGCAAAACAACATGGAACAGGTTAAATTATTTTCACCATTTAAAGTAATAGTCAACACTTTGGCAAGTATGCAAGTTCACTTATTGTCCAGCAGTCAGATGCGAGGAGTGATAGCACTCTCATGCCTGTGAGTTAAATAGGCCTGTTGAGCTGAAGCCAGGAGACGCTTAGCTCGGCTTAGCTTAGCGTAAATACCAAAAACAGGAAACAGGCCCTCTAAAGTTAGGAATATATTTTGATGACTTAGTTAGGTAACTGTATGTTCATCACTTGATGTACATTGTTTGTTTGTATTAAAAAAAATCAAAGTTTGTGGTTTCAGGGAGAGTTAATTATTTCACTAAATGTTAACTCTTCACTGCATCGGCTGTTTAAAAAAAAAAACACAACATGTTTAATTAAGATACATGTTTTTAGTGTCCTTAAGAGGTGTGAATAGGTGTATTTTGAACTCCTTTTGACAGAGCCACGCTTAGCTGTTTCCACTTGTTTCAATTCTTTATGCTAAGCTAGGCTAATTACCTCTTAGCTCCAGCGCTGTACTTAGCACACAGATATGATTAACTAAGAATGAAAAAAGTCAGGAAATCATGACATGTTGAAATATCGCTATAAAGTCCTGCCAAATAACTCTGCAGCTTTATAATGCTACCAAAAAGCTGTCTGTCAACGGTCTAAAATTCTGTTTTCTTCTGATTCTACTGTGCCTTTATTTACATCTTGAAACTAGCATCAACATTTTAAAATAGCTATAGAGGATCTTTGCTAAATCATCTTCCCCTTTAGAGGGGAACTTTTTAAGCATGCAATGAAATGGTTAAATTATCATATTTTCTAAGCTGTCTTCTACCACAGCCTTTGCTGCAGTTGTTGTTGTTAAATACCGACTTCCTTTGTCACTGCTGTTTCCTGTTTCCCTTGGCTGAGCAAACATTTGTTTGAGTATTTTGATGCTTAAGTGATGACCTCTGTCTTCTATTTTAAAAGTACCTGGTGATACAAAAGACCTGCAGACTTTTTGCCAGTCATCATAGTAAGATGGTAACTTCTTACCTGTAAAATGTAAATTCACAAATAATTTGAAACCACAGAATTTACCCTGATATTCTAAACTTTGATGTGCTAAACTCTTTTTCTATAACTGCTAAGTGTGATTTCTGTGGTGTACAGGCTGAGCCTTGTACGACTCACTTGCTAGAAGGTTTGAGTGAGGTAGATGAAAGATTCTGCTTTCAGCAACAGCACAGAACAGTGTGAAAACAACTTGTGTCACTCTAGCGACACCTCAACACCTTTTTGCTCTACGCTTTTCCACCGTAACTCAGGTGGGGATCTGTCAAAGTGGTGTTTTTTAAGTGAACCTTAGGTATAACAAGGCCATTTACCAAACTATGAGTACCAGCAACAGAGCTGTGACTAATAATAAGCCAGTGGTAGAGCATGCAGGGAGCTGGTGTTTCAAAGTTTTATAAGATTAGACCACAAGTTCTCTGAGGAGAGTCGTCTAATAAGAGGCTTATGATGGGCCAACAGTCTCCCAGGGGTCCAACTACATTAATGATACAGCTTTTCTGTCTCTTTCTTTCTCACCCCCCTTTTCTCTATTATGGTGGATAAGGAGCCGTGCTGCTGGATTTGAAATGTGAGTTAGTTTCTGGGACTGTTTGTGTGAGGTGTGAGATTTATTTCTCTGGACTGCGGTATGGTGTTCTCTTAAATTTGGCCTGTTATGTTTCATGTTGTAACAATAAGGGTGTTTTAGAAATAAGAAAATGTTCTCGTAAGCCAGCTGTGAGGAGGTAGAGTTGAGTTAAGGCTCCTGGCTGGTGAGTCAGTGTTTCCATAGAGCAACTGTCCATTCTGCTTCTGACTAGACCTGGACATGAGCCCCCCTTATAGCCAGACTGAGACAGCAAAAGGGCCTTTGCACACTGTACGTTTAAGTGATCACAGATTAATAAAAAAAAAAGGCAAGGGGAAATTTGCTCAAATCCCTTTTAACTCTCGGGAAAGATTGTCACTCTTGTGTCGGCACATCATATCAACCAACAGCCTGTTAGCTTAGCTTAGCTGAAATACTGGAAAAGGGAGGGGAAGCTAGCTTGGCTCTGTCCAAAGTTCAAAATTCTGCCACTAGCACCTCTTAAGCTCCTTAATAAACAACTTGTGTCCTGTTTTTTAATCTGTAGGGAAATCTGCTTGTAAAAACAAGTTGTGGTTTTATGGGATTATTGTGTAGCTGGGAATTGTTGGGAAACTAGCAGAGATTCGAGGAAGCCACTCCAGTTGGCCAAGAAAAAGTGTGATGCATATACCCCCTGAAAAAAATAAAACATGACTTAACAGATTTAATAATTAGAATATCATGTTTATATTAACGAGCTTTAAAAGTGCTTGAAGGCAAATTACAATATCTTTGGACTTAGCGAGGCTTGCTGCTTCCTTTTGTCTCAAGTCTTTATGCTAAGCTAAGCTAACAAGGCTGTAGCCCTTAAACAGGAGTACTTTATTAATTGATGACATCTTTAGATGGATGAAGGCAGGTTTTATTATCTTTGAACAAAGCAAGGCTTGCTGTTTCCATCCATTTACAGATTTTCTGTAAAGCTATGCTAACTGTGTGCTAGCAGAAAGACATATTTAACTGACTAATGAGCTATAAATATACTGGAAGGTATGCTTTTATATCTTTGAACTAGACTAGCTATGTCTCCTGTTTCCAGCATTTCTGCTATGCTAACCATGTTCTGGCTGCAGCCGTTTACAGAGACATGATTTACTGAGCTATAAATGCTGAACTGAACTTCTGTTAGGCTGAATGAGTCTCAGCACAGATCACAAAAAATGTTTTGTTATCTGTGAATAAAGCCAAGAAAACAGTGTTCCCCATGTCTTAATGCTAAGCTATGCTAACCAGGTGCTAGCTGTAGGCTAGCTTTGTTCCCGTTTTTAAATCTTTATGCTAAATATTTGTCATTTCCTGTTTTATTTTTGTTTAATTACTCTTCTGTCTTCTATATCCTCCCGGTATTTCCTGCCATGGGTCCCACCCACCCTGACTGGTCTTACCTGTGTCTCGTTATCCCCTGATTGTCTGTATATTTAATCCCTGTGTGTCCTCGATCATTTTGACAGTTCGTTGTGTGTTCCCTTGTGTCACCTATAGTTCCAGCATTCTACTAAGGAGTTTATTTGTGTAAAGACTACTGACTGTTTTTTTACCATTATCTTTTTGCCCCCCGTTGTATGTACGTTGTATGCATGGATTATTGATAATGCGTGCACCAACTTTGGACCGTTGTTAAACAGTGCCTTTTAACGTATTTACCCTTGGGTGAGCTGTGCATTTGTTCACCATTCCATACTCTGCAGGCTGTGTCAAAGAAGCTATGCCAACTGTTTTCTCAGCAGTGGCCATAAACAGAAAGGCATGTTTAACTGACTAATGAGTTGTAAAAATGCTGAAAGGTAGGTGTTTGTTATTTTCGAACAAAGCCAAGCTATCTGTGTTAAGCAAACCATGTACTAACTGTTGAAAAAAAAAAAAGATGGAAAGTAAAGGGATCTTGCCATCTTATTCTTGGCCAGCAACAATCTTCCCAAAATGTCAAACTCTTCCTTTAAGTTTTTTTATGCGCCGTCATCAAAGGAAGTGTTTGGAAAATTCACTCACTAAGTGATGGAAAACTCTAGGAAAGGCCATGCAATGATTCAGTATAAGAAATTTGTGTCAAGGTAAGCTTGATTCCACTGAGCAACTTCCATGGATTAATTATCAGGACTGCTAAGGCTTGTTATATAAAGGATGCATGAAGAAAGACTTTGTTAGAGGCAACCTCTGTTATGGCTCTTGTGTGTCTGATCACTTTACTTTCAGACATAACGGACTTCATTCTCCACACACTCATGAGGGGATCGTCTCATGCGGCTTGTCAGCGTCGTGTTAAGCTGTAATAGTCGCACCATAACTTCTCAAAATTGATTTGATTCTGTGCTGTGTTTGTCTTGGCCGGGGCCCCGTCTTTGTGGTTGTGGTCTTGGAGTGGAAAGCAGAGGGCAAGAGGGAAAGAGGAGAGGGTGGAGGAGGTTGGAAAGTCTGCGGAGAGAGAAGAGGGTGGTATTCAGAGCATTATGTAAGACTTCAAACAGGTCCAGTCTGGCGTGGAGTGTTGATGTGAGAGTTGTAGGCCCCATGGGTCAGGTGGCCTCTCACATAGCCTCCCATATGGTCCGCATTTCCCCTTATTGCCTCCGCCCTTCGTCTAATTGGCAGGTAATGTATCGTCACTTTGGCTGATCTTCCCCTCCGCCGCTGTTATTTTTCTCCTTTATTAATGGAAGGCGCAGTGGTGTGGTGGTGATGGTGGTGGAGGTGATAGTGGTCTGGGCTTGGCACTTAGCCACCTAGGGGCCCAATGCTGACACTTTATACATCGGCAGGTTTTACCAAGGTGTTCATTTCAGGAGCATCTCCTCCGCTTCGTCTGCTCCTCTTTCTTCTCCTCTTTCTTCTTCCCTCAGCTGCGGAAGAGAAATCAAAGCTAGAGCTGATACCGGAGACCTTATTCAATCTGATTGTGGTTACAACCTACACCCATCCCTGGGTTGTTACATACTGTACATATGGACACACACACATGCATACATACAAATGACTTTAGGCTTGTTCACATCCAGTGTGTGCTTTCTACCATTCATCACTCCACCTCTCACCGTGTTATCCGACAATGCAGGTTTTTCTTTCCCCTCTCCCACTCATAACCAGCCAGGCAGTTTATTTTACAGCCTTTCTGCTCAAGTCACTGCTAAACATAACAATACACCAGCAGACATATGTTTGTCATAAACTACAAGGCTCGGAACTACATTGCAATTGTTTACACTTTGAATGAGGTTTAAAAAAGAACCATTGTACACCACATTTAATCATGCGCTGTACTTAATGCTCATAATTCTCTTGTGATTTTCCACTGTTGCTGGACTGTGGAAGAATAACTACAGCAAAACAACATGAACCAATCAACCTTAGGGGGCTGTTAGTAGCAGTAAATGCCAAACTTTGGTTGTTATGCCTCACAGGCCAAGACTCCAACTGCAGTGACTCCATGTAAGGGCCTGGAACTCAAACATATCCAGATTCTGGGTTAGCAAGTTGTAACAGACATGACAGTAGCAACATGAGCCTGGCTGAGATTGTCAAGTCTTTTTTGGGGGACATAAATGTCCATAGGATTTTGCTAACATCCTGTGCCATGGATCAAGCCAACATTACCGTCTGGTGCACATGGAAGAGCTCAATTACATAACTTAAGACTTTCATTAGCCTCTCCGCTCCATTGAGTTCTCTGGGAAAGCTCCAGATGTGACTTCATGAAGGGCCCTCTCTATGCTGAGCCTGTTCGCTCTGTTCCGCTATGCCCCCTCCTCTCCGTCTCTGCAGCTGTAAGCACTCAGAGGAAAAGCAGGGAGCGAGTAGAGGGGAGGGAGAGTGCTTTATTAAAAAAAAATCAGACACCCCCTAGACCCCCTTCAAAACAGTTCCAGCCCCACCCAGAGCAGGCATATAGTCCCCTTCCCCCCCATAGGTCTTCTAAAGTAGGCCAATAAGTCTTTTAGCATGTGGCCTCCCTGTCAGCCCGAGGTGGCTGACTAGACGGGCTGCTGCTCCAGGCGCAGGGGCAGGAAGTGGTAGCGGGCCAGGAGACGCTCTCTGAGAGGCTGCCCAAGTAAACAACCCTCCCCCTTTAGCACACATGCTCATACACATTCATATGTGTTTGCATGCTCATACACATTCGGATGTGTTTGCATATGCGGCGGACTTGTACATATAAACATGCAAGTTGATGCATGGCTTTCAGAAACACTGGCGTCCTTTTACTGGGAAAACTGTTTATCTGGAAGGCACTGTCTTACTGTTAATATCATGAAAGTTTATGGATGAAGTAAATTTACTTCAGGCATTTGGTTTTCTGCAACCACAATGCCCTTTTAAGACTAAAAACTGGAAATTGTAGAAAGCATTCTAATCAAATTAATGGCTGTGTTGTTTGATCGCGTGTGTGCAAAGCATGAATTTGTACAGCTGTGTGTGCCACTGTGGAACGTCATACCAAAATCCAATGCCAAAGCAACAATTTGTGCCTTAAAGGGGTACTTTGTTCTACACATTGCCTACATTTAGTGTCCAAAACTTCTGATTTCTGTCAGTGTGTCTTGAGTATGGTGATTATGATGGTTTTCCAGAGCAGGGCTGATGTTTGTGTGACTGTGTGTTTCTGGGAAGACAGCGGACACAGGTGGGGAATCAGTTAGGGCTGTGATTTATCGTGGTCTCCTTTGCCTCGCATTGTGCTGTGGCCTTCCTCTGGGCCCCAGAACGCTCTTACACATAATGTTCCCCTTTCTCGCCTATTATTCCCAGTGTCCGCTAACAATAAAGCCTGACTTGGGGAGCGGAAAACCCAGATGAATCCCCTTCTGAGAATGAATTTATTGTTTTTTCTTCATATAGGCCTAGTAACTGCCTAGACAGTGCAAGTCTTTTCTTGTGTAGGTTTCAAACTCAAATATCTTTCTAAGACTGGTTGGGTAAGTAAAAATATCAAATCATGATCTAAAATCTCAAATAGACATCCTTATCCTTGGGGCACGCTCTGGTCAGGTCTTTACGAGCAAATTTAGTCTTTCAGGTGTATGCACATGCTAATTCATTTACTCTTAGCAGTGCTGTAAACAGCATTTTCCTTTAAAAGCTCAATTAGTTCTAAATACCACCAGCAAGGCCTGACAAATACTACCTTTAAAAAATGTGTCTAAATGACACTATGGTTGACAATTTAAATATAGCATTTATGGTGTCTGTAGCTGACATAGTCTGTATACTGCGCACTTTCAGCAAACAGCCTCTAGTAGCCCCCGTAAGAGTTCAATTGCGACAAGCTTAAAAAATAGGAGTCGCACAAGCAAAGTGTAGCCACAATGAATTCATATCTAACACACAAAGAAAACTGACTCAGTAATGTCAGTTACCTATCACTATATTTCTTTAATAGTTAAAAGATTTATATAAGAAAAAAAAGTAGCCACCATGAGCTGGCTAGCTACACCAAGTAAGCATCATTCACAGCAAACTCTCAAGAGTTTTAAGTTAATTCATTAGTTTTGTGGAATTTTGTTTTTTATTTTAGTGAAAACATTTAGTTGCTAATAACAGGCGCTTGCTATATCTAAAATGGGAGCGTGCCTATGTTCCCACAACCCTAACCCTAACCCTAATTTTAAGAAAAATCTTAGAAATGTGGGACCATAGGGCTGACCCCTCTAAAATAAGCTAAGGCTAACATTAGCCTTCATAAGCTAGCTACCCTATCAGATCGAGTAAGGCTCTAACTTAGCTGAATAGATCTATTTAAATATACTAGGTCTATTATTCAGACTGGGGATGAAGGAGACTGAAGATGAATTCATGGAAATCACAAGGAAACAACAAATAGGTCTTCTGGTAAAGTAAGCCTACAATATGTTTTACCTTTTTGTCAAAAATCAGCCGTTTTAGTTGTTATTCACTCAAACATGTTATATGAGTAGTTTGGGAGTCATACAGTGAGAAACTGATTCAGTAATTTAAGTTACTAAGCACTGACATTGATGCTTGCTAATGTTAGCTAGCATAGCCATATACGCAAATGTAGCAACTGCTAGCTAGCCAACAGTCCTTTACCAGCCCAAGCAAGGCTGTAGCAACTATAAAGCTCGCTTTTGTAATAAATAAATATGTTTTCTATCTTGTGATTGGTTCAATGCTGTTTCAGTAGGAAATAAGTCACGACACGGCAGTTAGATATTTTCCAAGTTACGTTTCAGGCGGACTTTAAACTTGGCTGACATCAGCTAAAATTAGCTTCCATTAGTTAGCATCAATACTAGAAACCAGACAGAAGTGCTGTAGCAGTAAAACTAAACAATAGTCTACTTATTGCAAATGTATTCAGCTTTTCAATTATAAGATGGATAATGTTTTATTTTAATGTCTATGAAGGTCTAGAGACCTCATTTTTGTGGTTGAAAGTCTGACTCAAAATCCCTGATCTCTCTTGAGCCCATTCATAGCACAAGTCCAATATTAGTCTTCCTAATTTGAGTCAACAGTCTATCGCCATCTGATAAAGTTTACAAAAAGTCTCAAATAGAAAACAGCACACCATGTTTGTGGTTGTTGGTTTTGTAATACTTTGACACCACCATTACTAAAGGTCTTTGTGTGAAGTTAGGATCTAATCCCTTTTCCTGCCTTTCTGTGCTAGTGCAAGTCTCAGCAGGTTAGCAGGTGGGGCTCGAGGGTGAGCGTAGGACAGGTTTTCAGGACGGGCCTTATCTCGATGGAAGATTTGCCTTGAGAAATCTGAGCAGCTGTCACACACTTCCAAACAATCTGTGTTGTGTTTTTACAGCTAAATTCCTCAATCATGAAGGAGCCCCACGTACGTCCCTGAGGGAACCCAATGTCAACTGCTAAATCTGCCTTTCCAGACTACTCTGCCCCATTTGTTCAGACTTCTACCTTGTATGTGTGTGAATGAGCAAGTTCCTGAGTGTGTTTCTGTTTGTATGCCGGTGTGTATGTGTGTGTGTGTGTGTGTGTGTGTGTGTGTGTGTGTGTGTGTGTGTGAGTGTGAGTGTGAGTGTGTGTGAGTGTGTGTATGCTTTTTCTTAGTGAGTGGGTGTGAGATCTGTGGTTTCTCACAGTCAGTTCTTATCTACGTCTCTCTGAGCCTCAGCCAGCAGATCATTGTGAAATATACACACACAGAGAAAGAGAGAGAGAGATACAGAGTTCACTTTTAACTATTCCCTAACCTCCCAAGGCCAGATATCTAGGCCTTGTTTACAACTCAAACAAGAAAATGATACAACCATGGTTACATTAGCAGAAGGATGACTTGAGTCCAGTCATCCTCTCCGTCTCATTATCTCTCCTCTTTCTTTGTCTGTCTGATTTCAGTGTCACCCTTTTTTTTAATAACGTTTGTGGCCTCAAAGTAGCTTGTTCTTTATCACATTTTTTTAATTTAAATTCCACCACACATCGTGTGACTGCATTAGGGGTTAGTTCCCAGGTACACAATGTTCATCTGTGCATAGCTCAGACTTGGCCTCGGTACAAGACGGAGCAAGGACTTCCTGTAAAGCTATCACTGATGTCATCTTTCTGTCTGCTTATACCTCTAAAAGGCTTGAGTGAGTCAGAGCAGCTGGTTAGTCAACTATAGTGGTCCACCATGGTCCAGTGCATATCTGTGGGCAAGTTTGGGGCGTAGGAGTGTGTTTGTTTCTAGGAGTGTGAAGTGTGTGTGTGTCAAACTGATATCAAATAAATCAGTATTGAAATATTGAGAAACTGAAAAGTTCCTAAACGAAGTGAGAAAGACGGTTTTAGCACCACTGCAACCAGAGGAAGCAGATGCTGCAAAACAAAACTGACACTTTAGAAAGGAAACATGATGTTTTTAGCTTTAGCACGGTTCAGTGGCTTGGTCTGCATGTGATTTAATAAAGTGTGCAGACATGGCTTCTTTTTCTTGCTGCTATTTTTGAATTGTCTTGCACCTGTATAAGTGACGTGTGAATAACCAGCCTTTTTTTTTTTTTCCAACTTTGAAGTACCCAACTTGCATGAATAACTTTCCGTGACTCTTTTTGTTTACTGCTCATTGAGGGTCGCTACTAGATGTGTTGTATTAAGGGATCACAAAATAATTAGGTTTTGAACCACTGATTTTGAAATCCTGCTCAACTGTTGGCTTGTTTAAAACCTGCCGGACTAATTTTTGATGGTGATGCTATTTTCCCAGATCTCTACTGTAACTTTAATCTGTTTGATGTTATTATAAGCAATAAAAATCTTGGCAGAACTACACAAAAATATATCCTAGGTGTTTTACGCTGTACGTTCAAAATAAGAGCAGGAAAAAGTCAAAATACAGAGCAGGTGGTGTTCTGCTAATGGTGGTCACTTTCCTCCCATCGGGCCATGATGTAGGGAGTCATGAGACAGGAAGACTTAAGTGGTTCAGCACTCTAGAGAATGACTCACTCGGCCCAGTGGACCAGAAACCCAAAGCACAACAGTGTCAGGTTTGGGACGGCCTTTCCCATTGGCCAGTGCTTGGGTCCTGTTTCCATCGGGCCAACGCGTTTTGTTAGGAAAAAGTCATCGCTTGTCCATTAGCGCGGAGCTCAGCGAGAGTTTAGTGGCTCTGTGTTTGTTTTTCTGCCACACTAAGGAGTGGAAGGGTGTGTTTCCACAACCTGTCAGACGGCCATCACTGGTGCTCTCCTCTGAAGCCTCCTCACCTCTCTGCTCCTCTGCTCAACACATATGTGTTTTCTCTGTCTTTCTTTTACAGGTCAAGGGCTGCCACTTAGCCCAGGGGGGAGAAAAGCACATGTGACACTGGATCCTGGCAGGGCTAATGGTCATTACCCGGTAAGCAGTGTGTCATAGTCTCAGTCGCATAGATAATAGGGCTGCGGAGTGCCTGGGTTAAACCCACAGGATCAGGGAGTGGTTGTGACTGTTGTCTTTGTTGATCTGCAATCAGTCTCACTGTGACACATATAGCTAGAGACATAGAAAGATAAAGCCTACCATTTGCTGCAGGCAGCAGAAAAAACGGCATGATTGTGAAGCAAAGTATTACATACAGACATTAGAGCAAAGTGGTTTCTAAAATGCTAACTGTAAGGCCTGAAGCTAACGGTAAAGCTTCATAATCAGATGATTTCATTAAAAAAAATACATTATTACCCAGAAACATGTATGATGGGGAAATTGTGAGGTTGAAAATAGGACTATCCTGATAATGACACAGCTACTGCACACCACAACTACAATACAATACTTTGAGATCATAGGATTTGAAAAGATAGGTATTCCACTTTCTCTTTTTCAAGTCAGTAATCTGTGCTGTTTTGTATTCAAAGGGAAGACTTCCCGAATAGTGGAGTATATACATATACAGGCTGATAATAGTCAGGAAGGGATTAGGGACGGGATGAGAAGGCCTCTTGTTAACACAAATTATAAAACACGTCCTCCATAATTAAGTTAAGAATTTCAATATACGGCAAAACAAAACCATAACTCCCCAAAATCCCAACTCTGATGCCATGGACAAATCAAACAAAAAGCAGAGAAGATAAAAGTGTACTTTCACTATACATGAGCAATAAGGGCTCTTTCAGAGGCTGGTTTAGAGTTTTGTCCTGTAACAGTGAGGTCAAAGGTCCAGTCACTTGGAAAGATACATGCCTTGTTGACGGTGAAACACCGAGCCTTTACCTGCATAGTGATCATATGTGGCTGTAATCTAGAAAACCGTAAATCAAGAGAAATGTCAATAATGAGCCCTTATTTGTCGTTGTTTTAGTTGATTCGTCACAGCTCAACATTTGACTCAACAGTTTGTTTTCTTCAAAGTAAATGTGTCATTATTACTACACGTGTCTGCGTGTGTGGTCCAGCACAACAAACACAGATTCTTCAGACTGTTTGTAGTATTATGTGTTGCACTTTCTTCTCCATTCAGTGTGTTGTTGAGGGGTAAAACGTTTCAAAGACGTAAAAAAAAACATCCTTTAATTTGGGTAAAAACTTTATTTACTCAATGAAACATCCAAAAGAAACAGGATGTTTAGCATGAACACACTTGTTCAGAATTTTGGAATATACACTTATGTTTTGCAAAGAGTTAATCTTAAATGTGTTGGAAAATGTGTGGTTCAAGCTAGCAGCAGGTTAGCCTAGCTTAGCATTGAGACTGAAACAGGGGTATTTAATTTATACATATACGTACTGTATATAGAAAAAAGACTTTAACACCTCTGTTGGTGTTTTGTGTGCTGCACTCTTCCCATGCAGGAAGCAGTGACCTCCCAAAGCCATTGTCTGCTATAAATTCACGTTTGTAATAATGATAGGCCAATTTTACATTGAGCTTCCAAACAGATCACATTGCAATAAATACATTGTAAGAAAATTAGCATGAGAGGTGCTGGTAGTTGTAGTTTTATCATCTTTGGACAGAGCAAGGCTAGCAGTTACCCTGTGTTAATATTCGTTGCACTAAGCTATGCTAACAAGTTGCTACCAAACAAAGATGAGAATGGTATCCGTTTTGTCATCGTACATTGACAGAACAGTGAAAGAATTATGACAACAATGCACTTAAGTTTCACAGTGACTGATGCTCAAACCATGTCTTGCTGGTTTTCACTCTAAAGAGGAACATCTAATCCCTCCATTGTTTTTAAAAGTGCCTCAACTTAGGTTGATGTTTCTTACGCAGGTTTGTGAGCCCTGGTATGTGTGTCTAAAGGAGGTCAAATGTGCTCTCTCTGATTTCTACAGACAAAGCGGCCTCTGAATAGCCTCTAACCTAACCTCATCACTCAGTGTTGACCTCAGCCCTTGTTGGGTGATTAATTATCACTCTCACATCACCTGTCATACTGCAGCGACACAGACACATGCACATGTGCATGCACAGAGGGTTGCGACTTACTTGCTCTCAGCTGGAAGTGCAGATAAGGGAAATAGCACAGTTAGCACATCCAGCACTGTTTGCTCACCTCTTTCTCAAACAAAAAGGTAAAGCTGCGTCTGATAACACAATTACAAAGTGTACATGCCGCCACATTCTCTTGCTTAACCGTGCGGGTTAAAGGTGAATGAAGATCGGGTTCACACCTGCATTATCCTGTTAAGCAGGAAGCGATGAATAAACCACAAACTGGAGAGTACATATTGGAAAGTATGCTGCTGTAAAAACGTGATGAAGTAATGGAATTTTTTCTTTCTTTTTTTTGACAAATATCAAAGGGCAGGCGACCCCCTCCCTGCATCACCCTCAGGCCTGCTGCCGTAGCTACACAAACCCACTTCCTGGTGCTTCATCTCAAGGTGCCTCTATACACACGCCGCACAAACAGGAAACAGCCCTCTTTCATGTCCCTCTTACTGCATGCAGATTACCTTCTTTTCAGAAGGTGCAGCAGACGTCTCATATTCACCTGGTTTTAGATGTGCAAGTCCTTCCTTATTCGTTTTTCTTTTCGTTTGTCCTCATTCAAACTCAGTGTTTTCAGATTCCTGGCGTTTCCTCAAACTAGACCACATGCATCATTTTTACACGGAAAAGGGAAATATTTCTGTTTTTATATGTTATATATGCATGAACAAACCAACCATTCTGTTTGAATGCCATACACACTGAGAAATGTACTGTATGTTGGCATTTAAATGGATGTTACTGATGTTTGAGGTCTAACCCATATTTTAGAGCTGGAGTCTCTGCGACCCCAAACAAAAGCTTTCTCTGTAGCAGACTTTTGAAAGCCGTCATGTTTATAAGAACTTCTCATAACATTCATAAACTCAAAAGGTGATACAACGATGTTAAGTGTGTTTTTGAGCTGTTAAAGAGGAACTGCGGTCTCCTTGACCCCAAACAGAACATCCATCCATGCTCTTTGCTCAGGTGAAACATGAACCACATAAATAAGGCCCTTTTCTTTTTTTTTTGCTCTGGATTTGTACTTAACTTTAATTCAAAACATGCTGTTGCATCACTGTTTCATATGGACTCTGTGAGCAGTAATAGCTCCCCAGCTTTGGGATTTTTCACTCTCTCTGCTTTAAAGATTAAAGATGTAAAGTAGTAAGCAGTCAAAGCAACATTTGGTAGCATGTTTCCTAGCTTATTTGTCCTGGTATGCAGAAAGATAAAAGAAGTCAAACATAAAGTAAATTCAGCGTCTGAGCAGGCAGGCGGGCAGTTTGTTCAGAGATAAGGGCTGGGAGTTAGGGGGGAGTGAAGGAACAAGACAAGGATCTTCCAGGCCCAGGTTCGCTGGAATAAAGCAACAAGAGGGCCTCCACGGGTCAGCTGTAACGGGTCAGCACCAACCATTGTATGTACGAAGGGAAGGGAGTTCCTGTTCCGGCTCCTTTTTGCAATCCGAGAGTACATAAACACGGACAGACGGAAGTGTTCATAGAGCGAGCAAATGCAGAAGCAGTGTTGATGTTGAGTGGAGTGAACCAAGGGGAAGCTGCAGTGTGTTGTTGTTGAAATTAAATACCACGCTGCTTATGTTAATGGTGCAACCCGGGATTGTCTACATTTATTCATCAATGTAAAAATAAACCATGCTGTATATTCCAAGCAATCTGTGACTCTTATGTTTATCCACACTTACCAGACATATCCGCTCACACTTATCGATCAGCTCCCATGTAACCTTAGGATCATTGATCAGCTGATAACCTCGGCAAATCACACTTTTTTATTCTGGGAAATGTTACGGGTACAGCCTCCCTTGATCAATATTTCTGCTGAAATCAGGAGTGTTTTGTCTTTGCGTAACCAAACCTGCTCAATAAAGAGTTTGATCATCCCCAGGTCAATCCCCCTGACTGCTCTCTGTGCAGTTCACCAATCACCTGCCATCACGCTGAAACTCCCTTTAGTCCTGCATCATGCTGAGGCACAGACAGCGCTGTTTCACCATTTACTGCATGTCTGATATTACATCAGGGGTGAACATTTGGAAACAAATGTCATGTCTTGACATGAAGCGGGAGTTTTCAAAGTTGAACATTTAAGTATTATGTTGAAATGGGAGATTTGAGCTCGAGATTTTGAAAACTTTTTGTTTACATTTGAGCAAACTGTCATAATCCAAAGTGTGCTGAATAAACTAATTTCAGTTCCTGTTTGCATTGTACTCATGGGTGCACACGCAACTATCAAGAGATCACATTTATACTAAAGTAAACTTCACAATATGATCGTTTTGTTCACGTGCTGAGTTAGTGTCACTCTGTGGATTTATGGGGGATTTTTAAGCTTTGCCACACGTGCCTTAATTCCCTTAAGGCCTGTATTGTGCAAATATGAATATAAATAAATGCCATCCATGTGTAAGCCTCAAAGTGAGAGCTGTGAGCAGTTAGATGAAAGTTTTTTTATGAGGCAGTTTATACTTAAATTCATTATCAAGTTTAATAGGGAGACAATTTAAAGACAAATATGTACAGTAACAGCATCAAGCATCTGAATCATTTCTGACAGAGAAAGGCGTTGCAGCATTTTAATCTGCATGACGTCCCGTCGTACAAAACTCATCACACAGTTTAACTTTTCCAAAAATACGGGGTTTATTGACTTAACTGCAATCAATACTTACAAAAGAGGAAAAAAAAAAAAAAACAGGTTTTCATATAAACTCACAGAAATTACTGTAGTGAAAAAAACCATGGCTGAAAAAATACATTCAACTGTTTTACTTTCTTTGTGTCAAAATCTGCTCACCTCTTCCAAACAAAACAAAAAAGTGAAGGCAACACAGAACATGTGACTTTCTTTTTTAAAATTAATTGTCCTCCATTATCAAATATAAAAGGCACAGAAGCCTTAGCTACCTGGAATGTATTCAACGAGGCACTTCCAATGGTCAAGAGGGGAGGGCGGGCGGGCAGGGGGGCCAAGCAAGTGCATCAAGCATCCAATCCAATTTTTAAAAGAGAAACATAATAAACTTTCCCCAACCCATTTGGTCACAGCTATTGCTTGTAATAACAGACTGGGTGTAAGAACCGAGAGAAGCCTTTTTAACACGAACCAGTCTTCTGACGTGGAGATTCTCCTAAACCAGTGATGAGAGAGGTCCATTAGCACCCCTTAACGTCCACCATCAACCCAAGAGTTTACTTAATGGAATAACAGTTAGCTACTGTTACTGTCAGGTTATTTTAAAGATGTGAGGGGGGGAATATCCGGAATGAATACAAGCAGATCTAGTTTAGATGGAATTGCAGTCCAATAAGAGGGAGTAAGAAAAAAAAAGTACAATAAATAATCAAAACGCAAAACGTCTTTTTTGCATTTTTTTTTTGCTTTAAATTAAGTTTCATTTTGACAAAGTGTAGTTGCAGAACAAAAGTCATTGAAGTACAATATATTAAACTGTGAAAAAAGGAAAACTGACAAAAACGTCTTCACAATCTTTAGATTAATATGGAAGATCATAATTTAACATAAAAGAAAATATATTCTATTGTTCATTATCCAGATAAATACAAAACAAAATTAACAAAAAATGCATATGATCACCAATAAATATGTTCTGATAAGTTAAATAAGCAGTGACAAGCAAACCTTCGTCTGGAAAGTTTTTTCAAACAATAATAACCGTAATAATAACATTAATAAAAAATAATTATCAAATAAAGAAGCAAAAAAAAAAAAAGGGATGTAATGAGTACAGAGTGCTCCTCAGAGCATGTTCTAAAGTGGGGGAGAAGTAAAGTAAGATAGCTTGGAGATCCGATCTCGTCAAGTCGCAGGATGTACAACTGCACCATGGGAATGCTGGAAATTCCCGGATCGGCGAGGATGAAGGGGGGAGGCATGGGGTGAGAGGCAGGACAAAGTCTTACAGGTTTAATGATCAGTTTGATATCAAGACTTCCTTCCCAAAAAAAAGAGCCAGTGACCAGCAACAGGAGGAGAAAAACTCATGAAGAGGGGGGAACATAACCAACTTCCAGTTCAAAGTCCTTCCTGCAGACTCACCCAGTCCACAATTACATAAGACGGGGCTTGAGAAGAACTGTGACAAGGGGGGGTGGAGGGGAGGCAAATGAGAAAGAACCAAAAACAAACAGTAGTCCATTCACCCTAAACACATGCAGAAACCGCCCCAGGCACTTTTTTCTTTTTTTAAAACTATTCATATCTTTTCAGGGTCTTTATTTTTTTTCCTTTGTCAGAACTCAGTCTGTAAAAACGGCTGCTGTAGATCTACAGTTACGTTAGTGAGCACCCTCTAGCTAGCTCAGGGGAAGTGGTATCGTCAGGGAGGAAGGGGGGAGAAAGAGGGGGTTGGGGGGGGCTAGTGCAATGCACTCCCCTTTCCAAGGCCACTTGTGCTGCTACACATTCAAGAACAAATGAAGAAGAAAAAAATAACAAGTGGCACCTGGCAAAACAGTCAATTCTTGTTCTCATGATTTATATTGTTCAGTTTCCTCTCCTTTTTGGCACTATGACACATGGCAGGGTAGGTTTTTAAACTGGCTGTGTGGGTAGGCAGGGGTGAAATGATAATTTGAGTTGACAGAGTTCCCTTAAGTGACTACATCCTTACAAAGCTAACCAGGAGCTAACATGGCATCTTGTGTAAGGAAGGACAGGGAGGATTCGAAAACGGCAGAGGTAGAGGGGAGTGCCGTGTTCTCTTTGTGTCATCGAACTAAAAGTCACTGGTGGAAGCGTGCGGTTTAATCATCAGAGATGGAGAGGCGGCTGAAGATTGGAAGGCGGCGGGTGGTGTCCAAAGTGGGGGACTCAGAGCCACTCAGGCTGCCTCCAGAGCTGCTCTGGTAGCCCTCCTGGTCTGACAACGAGTCGGGAGGGCTGGATGGAGACTCGAACATCTGAGGGGACTCCAACATGGGTCTGAAAAAATAAGGTGTGCTTGTTGGAGAGGGAGGTGCAGGGGTGTTGAGCTCTGTGCCTACAGGACCAGCATTGAGGCTGGGCCCAAACAGGTTGGCCAGCTCCTGGCTGGAATAGGTGAAGGGGTTACTGCTGGGCCAGTCAGGGACCTCATCAGGGAAGAACATGGGTGGAGGGGTGACAGAGGTGGGGCTGTCTCTGAGCCCGGCTGAGCTAGAGAAGCCTGCGAAGCTGTAGCTGTGCTGCAGTCGAGGCCTCTCCATCTTGTTGGAAGAGTTAAGGGGGGAGGACTGTGGGGGTCCACGGCGCTCCTCAGCATTGTGGATGAAATGGCAGCGAGGCCCGTAGGGGCAGAATCCGATGGTGTGGAAGGTGCGGCACAGCTCAGTTTTGTATTTGGGGTGGCGGCTCAGGCTGCGCAGTTCATGGATTCCGTGAGCAAACTGGCATTTGTCACCGTACTTGCAGGAGCCATTCTCCTCGAAGGGCCTGCACAGCTCCGTCTTGTAGCGACTGGAGTTCACCTGGCTGCTGCTGCCGGTGGGGCTGGCTGGGCCCAGGCACTTGTTGAGGAGCCTCTCGCCTGTCTCTGAGAAGGAGCGGTCTCGCAGGCGGTTCTCCTTGTTGTTGCTGACATTGCCAACCCCTGAGATGAGTGAGGAGTGGTCCGCTGCCTTTAGGCTGTTCAGAAACTGGTTCTGGCTGAACTTTGTGCTGCTGACAGAGTGACGCCGCTGGTACACACCTCCAACTGAGGGAGACCCCACCGCCTTCCTGTCCAGCAGGGCTCCGGTGGGGCTGGAGAGGGGCACATTGGTGCCAGTGCAAGGAAGAGACATTGGATGGGGTGCACCCAGGTTGTTGTTGTAGCTGAGCAATTTGTTGTTCTGCTGAAACACAAAGAATACACACCATCAGAAAAAAACATTCTCCTACTTTAAAAGACTGACAGTCAATGTGGTTCTTGTTTTTGAGAAAAGCTGTAAGGCCACATAGAAAGAGATCCACAGCCTCCTCTTGCATGACTGTGTTCTTTTTGGCTCCGACTACATAAGCGGATACAGGCCTATAGAACAGCAGCTGGTTTGGCAAGTTGCCCTGGTGAGGAATGTGTGCCTGTTTAGTAAATGGAGCAGCAGCACATGAAGAGGCCACAGGGCTGCTATAGTGGCTACAAAGAGGCTGCATCATTTGAAAGATAATTAAAGTGGCGACGCATCCTGTTGCATTACAAGAGAAAACTGATCCGCTTTCAATACACTTCCAGGCTCGACGAGATGGCTGGCTAGTCACTGATTTACATGAATATAAAAGCTGCCACAGTCAAATCCACAGTGAGAGGGAAAAGCGCTGTTTTATAAGAAATCCGACCCTGAAAACATCTCAATGTATGCAAACGAAAAAGGACGCCGTGACGTAAACTTACAAGAGAGCCCTTACTACTCTGAAAACAAGTCCCCCCCCCAAAATGTTCTGGTTAAAACACCATTACCCACGGGAGAAGTTTTATGGGAGCTACAGTAGGTTAAAGCAAGACAAACCTAGTCAATGATTAGCGAGCATGTGGCTGCTTTGTGAAGAGTATTAAAAGTGGCGCAAAACGGCCCTCATTTAAAGAAATACAGCAGATAGCGTTGACGCTGCAAACTGTGCGGTGACAGCAAAGCCAAACTAACTAAACAGGCTGGAGGGACATGTTGAATATGTAAAAAACACAGTTGCAGAGTTTTGTTTAAAGTAAAATGACCGTCAGGCTTCAGCACACTTTTTTTTTTTTGCAAAGCTCAGTTAAACACAAATAACGCCTACGACAGTGTTTAAACAAGGAAACGGCGGGCAAAAAACAGAGCAAACACTTTTGAAAAACAAATCAAAACAGCCAAACAAAAAACCAAAACAGGCGACAGACAGAAGCAGAGAGGGCCGCGGGCATGCAGCTCTTCATTCCTCCACAGCTGCTAACCCAGTGCAGCTAGCAGGCTAACAAGACGAGAGAGAGAAAGAGCAGAAAAAAAGTTTAGAAAGCTACCTTGTTGATCACTTCGAAGTCGAAGAAAGGCGACACCACGGCTGTGGTCATCTTTGCAGCGACCAGATTCAACTCAAAAGTAGTAAATTAAAATTAAAAAAAAAACCAAAACTGTGCTTGTTAGAAAGTTGCGCAGGTCTGCTGAGTTTCTGATTTGCAGCTCCTGTGTATTTTTTGACCCAGCAGAACTCCCCCTCTGCCCTGCACCAGCCCCGACATTTGCTTTATAATCCTTTTGCAGGAGGAGCCTGCAGCGCTGGGCGTCAACTTTCAGTTAAAGTTTTTTTTCTTTTTCTTTTTTTTAATCTTCCTCTTCTGCGGAGGGCTAACTTGCAGTGGTTTGTGAGTTTGTTTGAGATTAATGCACTGTTGCACACACACTGTTAGAGAAGTTTTTTTTGAAATATAACTTTCAGGAAAAAACATTGAAAATAACCCAGTTTTACATCTTCCCTCTCCACAGAAAGGTTTATTTTTCGAAGGAAAGTAAAGACTTTGGATTACACATGAAAAGTCACTTTTAACACTTAGGATACTACTCATGTTATAATTCTGTTTAAAAAAAAAAAAGAGGAATAGCGTTTTTTCCATGTAAAAGTACATTTATAGTCCATAAATAAAGTTTTCAATAAAATAAAGAGTTTTAAGCTAAACACGGCTAAAGCTTAATTTCCTGTTTTTTTGCCATGAGGTCTGGTACTTAAACATTCTCAAGTTGTTTACTGGGAGGTAGTGCACTATCCTCAGGGTTTCAGCTACCATCCACTACTCTGTAATTAATTTACTCTTAATTGCTGGACTGTAACGTCACTTGTGGGACTTTCCGGTGAATTCAAGCAGCCAGGGCTTTTAACTCTTTCCCTACCACAGTTTCCCTGTTAAACTCCTCTCTCTTGCTCTCTCTCTCGTCTTACAGTTTCTATGACAGCAGGTTTAACTCTGCTCCGCTGTGCTGAATATGTGCCTGGATGTGTCATTCCATCAGGTAAAGGAGATCAATGTGATACATGAGTGACCTCACCAGATTTAACCACAGCTCGTCACAATGACAGCCACATAGAAAAGAGCCTAGCTGCACAGAGTGAAACCTATACAAGTCTATTGTGATCCATCGTCTTCCTCTTCTCTCCCCCCCCTCCCGCCCTTTGAATCCATGACAGAGCAGCCATCGGCCATGTGCAGAGTCAATGTCAGGGTTGGGTTGCATTAGAAAAGAGAAGAGTAAAAGAAAGGCATAGGGAGAGAAGAAAAGGAGCTGTTCACAAAAAAAAAAAGTTGGAGCTGGAGGAGGGGAGGATGGCGTGAGGGGGAGATTTATGGGGGACGTTTATTACTACACAGAGCTGCCCTGGGGAGGTGAGGGAAGAGGGGAGGGGGGAGAGAGAGAGAGAGAGCGAGAGAGAGAGAGAGAGAGAGAGAGAGAGGCAAAACATTCCCTTTTTCCCTTCCTCTTCTTTGCCTACACAGAAGCCACACAGGGGGTGGAGAGCTTTGTCTCAGCTGTGGAGGAGGCCAGGGGAAGTTGTTGTTTTTGCACTGAAAGCTAGAAAAGATAGTATACAGTGCTTGAACGCAGCACAAAGTTCTCTCAAAGATTATGTCCTTACCTTTAGGAAGTACTTCTCTGTAAGAAAAGTAGATGCTTTACACTTTATGCAATCCCTGACTTTTTATCTGGACCTGGGTGTGTGTGTGTTTTAACATAAAAAGAGTTTTACGAGCCAGGCCTGCGTGGAGTAATCTCCCCCCAGAGTGTTTTCACAGACGACAGGGTGGGATGACAGACTTGCTGGAAATCACGTCTGCAGTTCAAAGGCCCTGTCACTCATTGATTAAGTGGATCACATCGATTGGTATAACTACAGAAGGAGACTGGGAGGAGGAGACTCAGAAACATGAGACAACCTATAGAGGTTGCGAAGTGACCTAAAGAACTGGTAATATGTCACACATTTAACAGAGGGTTTATTTCAGTACAGTAAATGCAAACAGATAAGCGTACAGTTTGAACTCTGCAAGGTCAAAACTCCAGAACAAAGCCAGCGACTGTGGTCGAAATGTCTTCTTTCTTTAACTGGACCTTGGCCTCAGAAGCCTTGTACACTACAGTTGTTTACTTGAATACTCTCAGATGCATCATGCCTGCCTGATACTGTGAGATTGGCTTATCCTTCCAGGTTCAGGACGAGGAGGCACCTGCTTCCTAACAAAATAAAGAACCACAAAAATAAAAATAAGGAGGCCGCTCTCTCAGGGGATAGTGTCCAATGTGTTCCTGTTTTAAACACACAGACAGTCAACAACTGCTGACACAATTTTGACACAGTGCCTCGCAGATGGTAAAGGCGTTATGTTTCTGTTATATCCGCGTTTTGACTCTGGGGATTTGAATGAACTCAAAGTAAATCCTACTTTTCTTTTTGTTGCAAAATTAATTTAAGGAACAGTTTAGCAAGTTTTCTGCATTTTCACTTCACACAAGCAGAACACATCTTAGTTCATCCTACATGTGTCATATTCAGGTTTTAAATAGAAGATATATATAGTGCCTCAAGAAGAACTTCTCTTCTAGCTGAATAAGTAGAAATAAAGTCCCTGAATAGAATCAGGTGGCACTTCAAGGTGAAGGTCAGACTGTGCATAAAAATACTTTTGCTAAAAGTCAACATCTTACAGTACTACTTTTAAGTACTGGATGAAACAAACTACAGTATTCGGTCATCATATATTTGGTATATTGGATATCAGAAAAGTGTAGAAATGCCCTCCTGAAAAACCCCAAATTATGTTTGTTAATGTCTTATTTTGTCCAACCAACACCGCATGCATATCGACCCAGGCTACCATTAAAAAAAGCCAAATCACACTGAACTAGAACCCTATATTGTCTGAGATTTTGTTTGAAATCATGCACACAAAAAAATGCTGACAAACTTGCAGGTTGTATTTGTGCAGGTTGACAGACAAATGGACAGATTGCTTCAACTTTGAATTTTTTTTTTTTATTTGTGTTCCATCGCAGCTTGTTAAAATTTGAAGGATGTTATATTTATGAGGTTTTCCTGTCCCCTCACTGACTTCCAAAGTAAAAGACACAAAATAAACAATCCATATCTCAGCCTTCAGGCAGGATTTTCCTCTCCCTGTCGACAGAGCCGAGTTGATTTCTGAGGATTTGTGCTCCTCGGGGTCAAGGCTTGTATCTCCTATCAGTCTCTGCTGGAGCTGCAGTCAGTCACTCCTCAGATTTGATTTCTACCTCCTGTGCTGTCGACTCTGATCACCCCCCCTGCTTAGAAGGGAGTATTTGGGATGAGGCTTGAGGTCACTGATAGCATTTATAAGGAGGACTTGATGTTAAATCTTTATCTAACTGAACAGGAGATGAAAGAAGGAGCAGAAAACACAACAAATTGGAAGTTGACTGTCTCTTAAAGCAACAGTTTGCTGTACTTCCTCCTCACGGCCAACAGAAGGCAGAGTTCTTCCTTGTGTACTACTTCTCTTCTTATTTACACCTCTCCCTCTTTGCAGTATTTAAAGTGTCTCCGTGTTTGCCTAAAGCATAAATTTAGCTAATCAGAGTGAGAATTTCTAAGATTAGGCGAGCAAGTCAGCACATTCAAACACAACTCTTCCCTTGTGTGGCTTTCAGTGTCTGCGTGTTGTGTAATCAGCCCTTTCCACTGACACACTTACTTACTAACCCTTTATGAAGCAAAGAGACTTATCAGCTACCAAACACAAATGCTCACACTGGTTGTGCGGAAAGCTCAAGCCGTGCTGCACCACATCCCACTTAGCGTGACCACACAGCCCCATTAACGCCTTGAAGAAGAAGAATATGTTACTGCCCGATACACCACCGCTTATTCTGGGTATTGATAGTGCTCTTGAGAAATATCAGTGACTTAGCTGTTTTCCACACACTGGCATTTATGATTTCGTATTAATTTTGTTTCCCAAGATGAAGTGTCTGTTATGGAAGAAATCGACCCACACACACCCCACATACACACATACACACACACACACACACACACCCCACATACACACATACACACACACACACACACACACACACAAACACTTTCAATTCAAGCAGCTTTAAGTGGAACATCACCTCTTCACTAGAACCTTAATTGTGTGCATCTTGTATATTCCACAACAAAATGATTTCATTAAAGGGAAACGTTCATAACACATTATTTCATCTTCATTTTTGTCACTTTTGTCAACAAGATGCCCCGTACCGGTCACACCACAGCAGCTGATGTGTTCATACAACATGTCACAAGTACAAGTACACATTTGTATATTTACATCCGTTTTTTTCAATAAAAAAACAAGGATTACTTTGCAAAACGTTAAAACACAGCACTATGTAGTCAGTGTCCTGAACAACAACATTGTCACATAAGAACACTTTATGTTGGCAATTCTGTCCGACAATAGCAGCACAAAGTCTGGGGAGGGTTAAAAAATGAGTATTGAAATATAGCTAATAAAAAAGTTGACTGTCCTGATGACAAACAAAGTTTGAAGTGTGGAAAGGCAGTCGAAACTGAAAGTTCGAGGCACTCTGATGTCGTATAAAAGTCCTTTATTAAACAGGGATGTGTCTACGCGTTTCGACTCTACTGAGTCTTCGTCAGGACACACTTCAAACAAACAGAGCAGCACACTGTACACTTAGCAGGGCACATATAGGACACTCAGCAAGGACAGCAAGACGTAAAACATAGACATGAAATGCTGAACACCTCGCAAAGCACATAAGATACCTATATGCAGGACAACAAAACCAGAGACATCAAAGGCAATGCTTTTAAAAGATGTTCACAGATATACAGTTTACGGTTCTGTTGAGTGATATAATAATTCATCATTTGAACAGACAGTTTAATACATGAAAGTTCAGCTGTATATGAATGTTGTGAGGAATAAACTTTGAAAGATGTTAAATAAATGAAGTGTTGATTGTTCAATATAAATACAAGGTTGGATCAAATGGGAATGATCAAGTTGAGTCCAAGAAAGTAAAAATGGTTGTTGAGTAGATGTACTTTTCACCTCTGGAAGCATGATTTATGACTGTCAGTGATGTTTCAACTCCTATTAAAAGCCATAGATTACTTAACACTGCTCTAACTTCCCATTTTCTCCCAACATGTGAGTCGTTCTTTTGAAACACTGACAGGACAGCTAATCAGCCTGCTGATTGTTGAGCAATCAGCGGTTGAAAAGAGCCAAGTTTGAGCTAACCGAGTTTGATTTCTCGAATATGTTGTCATTTTTTCAGCCTACGTTCACTGCAGTTACTTTACGTGGGTTTAGTTTCTGTATACATTCTCCTCTTCCCAACATCCCATTTTAATGTGATCCGGTTCTTCTCCGTACAAGATCTGACAGCCAGAACACCATGATTGCCTGCTTTCATGTCTCATGGTATGTTTGCCAAATACATATGGGAGGACTGTGGTCATCTCGCGGGGTGAAACTAGCCTCAGAGGAAGAGAGAGAAAGAGGGAGAAAGAGGGAGGAAAATAAGAGCTAGTGGCGATTAATTGTCCATAAGAGTAGCCGCAGCATTGTTAGTGGCTAACCACCAGCTGTTCTTGCTCATGTTGTTCCCATGAATCGCTCCAAACATGCCCATCCACTCACTTCCACTGCCCTTCGTCTCACACTGGGTGGGATGCGGCATCAGTTGGAAATTGCTTTGACACGTCATATCATTACAATCAGAGTTCAAAACAAACACAGTGTTGGAAATGAAAGTTTCTGGGCCTCGTCAGCGCCAGTTTGAAGTGAAATAGAATAATGATGTTTTGGTTAACAGCAAGGTCGCGAGAATAGCAACAAAACAAGAATGATGAGGGGGGTCGGCATTTAAAGGAGATTTACTGTCCGATTCTCTGCTCATACCCGGTCTCTAGAGGAGGGTTGTATTTAGAACGAAAAAAGGCCGGCTTCCTCTTCTGACTTCCTGACCTGTGTTTCCTGAGGAACAATCTCTGTCTGTCCAGAGGGCTCATGGGAAGGGAGAGTTTGGTTTTCCACTAGCACATTAGGGGTCGCAAAGGAAGACGCAAAGGTCAAAGCCATCAAGTGACAGAGGAGAAACAATGACCACAGACATGGCAGATGATGCGCATGTGACGAACATAGACTGTATGAATAATTAACACCAAAGCCACCGCAACGCCACACACTGGTTTGTCCACTGTCATTCTGAAGCCCTGAATTCTGAATTTTGACGCACGCCATATTGTTTTTCTTGAGCCAGAAGTGACCATACATAAACCAGCGGGTGGCGTTAGAGTGATTGAGAGGCTGTCTGTGCACTAAGCTAATTCATGAGCCAGCAACTGGGATAGTTACCAGAATCATTTTCTATCTGTGGTTCTTGCAGAACAAAAATATTTGTTCGGCTAAATGACAGGTGAACAGCGCTACTCATCACATCACTAGTGCTCTGTCTTCACTGAAAAGCCAACAAAATGAGCGAGCTGAAACACTTTGTGTATAAACAGGTACAGAAGTCTATATTCATCAGACATAAAAAACAGATCTGGACAATCTTCAGACGTTTTGTGGAAATGTTGACATTTCTGTCTACAGAAATTCTTCTTCCTGGTGTGGTTTGCTTGTCATAATGAAGCATCAATATTTTTTATGTCTGTTTCATAACCAGCTATAAAGTCCTCACAGAAGCTTTTCTTCTACTGTAGCCTACAGTTAAGCAATTTACCATTGGGACTGATAGGGATTGACTCACTTCAGCTTCAAGTGGCCACTCGGGGGTACTGCGGGTTTTGGCACTTTTGCATTGACTTCATTTCTCAGCCTCAGAGGTTGCCGCTTGGTGCAGACACATTCAGAGGAGAAAGGCTTAGGGACGTAGAGGAGAATCTGCCGCTTGTTGTGTCCAGTTCTCCCCTGGGCTCAGCGTGCCTTTCGCTAGGGACCAGACAGACCTGACCCTGGTCCAGGTGTCATGACCATGCGGCGGACGCTGAAACGAGATATTCCTTTAGGTCCTCACTCAACACAGGACAAAAATCAATGGGCTTTGTATAGACTAGAAACAGTGGAAAGCATTCTCTCGCCAGAAAAAATCCTTCCCCTGTCCCATCTGTCTCCATTCTACAGCACTCCTAGACCTCACAACCGGCCCTGTGTGGTCACTCATGGACTAGAATTACACAGTCCATGTGTCCAGCTCTGGACAATACAGAAAAACCAACCACCCGCGTAACCCCGCCTACTTTTCTCACACGTAGATTTATTGAATTGGACGTGTTATCTCTCTAGTTATTGATATTCCTCCAGATGCTGTAAAGGGACAAACTTCTGACTTGCTTTCAGTTTGTGTTTGACAACAGCTCAGCTATCATAAATGAGACTTTGGAAATGAGCTTTTGATGGTGTGTGAACTTATGGGAGTGTGGTTTTGATTAAACAATTAAGAGCTGTTTGAAGGGGATGAGTTGTTTGTGAGCCGTCCTCAGTCGACCCACAGTGCATATGCAGATGTCAAATTCCTTCTCGTTGTAGACGTGATGATTTATTGTGAAACACGTTGCGTATATTGTTACTGCAGTTCTAATTTGGACCTTTTTTTAGGGCCTGCCAAAAGAATGCTACAAATTATAACTATCTGCAGACTACTTGATGAACACACCACTGCAGGATCGTCTGTTTTGTTCCACAGTTTGTGATTTGTTTTCCTGAACATCTCTCCTCATGGGTAGTAAACTTCTGTTTCGTGCTTTTTGATAAGGGCCATGAGAGCTCAATGGCAATTCAAGAAAGCACAAGTAGAAAAACACATATTGGGTAGCAAAAAAAAAAAAGCCTACGAGAATTAAAACACAGGCACGTTGAGCCTAAAGGAATGTTCTGCAAAAACAGAAACACAACTTGAAACAGTGACACACTGGTTTGGTTTTGTTTTCTATCTGTTAGTTCTGTATCTGCACCGTACTTGTGATATGTTGTGTCGTTAGTATTTGCAGCTTGTGTGATGAATTTGGTAATGTTTTCAATAATTAATCACAATCGTGTTTTCTTCATTTGTGTCTTTATTTAAACGTTTTCTCATGTGGTTCGTTGTGTTGTCTGTTTGTGTTGATGCGATCCTAGCCAGTTTCTGTATCTGGTTATGTTTCCTTTATTTTAAGCGTTTTGTGTTGAAGAGTTTCCTGTTATTGTTACACCTTTCTGTACTTGGATTGGCTTCTGTTTTGTCAGAATTTGAAAGTGAATTTCTGTATTTTTTATTTATTTCTCATTTTCAATACAAAATAAACAAATATATTTCACCGTCTCAATCAACAACATTTCAAATGGCTTGACAGAATAAAAAAACTTTAAAAAGACAAGACAATTGGAAGTATCTTTGTGTCTACATACCAAAATATGCCTACAAACATTCATACTGGACAAATACAGAATGTACATTTTGTAAAATACTCGAGTGGACTTTTACAAGTATCTGTACAATGCAATGTGTTTTAGATCTACCTGTGTGGTTTGACACTGTAGATGCTGTCACAGTATTGGGTGTCTGTTCTAAGGGGATCATGAGTTTGATTGTTTTGAGTGTGTATGTCATTATTCTGTACTGTATGTGAAATTGTCTGCAAACTAATCAGCAACCTCTGGTGTTGAAAAGTGAAGCCAATGCGTAGTACAAAGTACAAAAAACTGCAGTTCCTTGAGTGTCCACTTGAGGCTTGCTGCAAAAGCCCCTGAAGATACATACACACTCCTTCAAAAATGCCCCTTTTTATAGCAGAAATAAACATGTTCACAGCCTGGGTAGAAGAAGCAATTTGGTTTGACTATCCTATTTCTCAATTGGCACATACTGAACGTTTTTTAACTCATCTTTGCTCTTATGAAGGCTAAGAGTTTTTCATAATAAGGGGCGTGACTGTTCTGAGCGGCGTGTTGTAGCTGTTTATTAGGAGGCTTAAGGCCCTCCTCAGCTCCAAGCTAATCTGAGCAACATTTCCAATATGGTGATCCTCGCCAAAGGACTTCAAAAGTCTGCTTAAGAAACCAGTGGGTAATGTCACTGAGACTATATGTCCATGTTAATATATAGTCTGTGCTGCAAACCTAAACAGTGCATGACTGCATGTGTCTTCTTAAGAAATAGTGGGTTGTGTAGCTCCAGAAAAGCTTCTAGGTGTTTGAACTCTGTGCGGTTATATTTACAATCTTTGCAGCTACAGGTGTTTAACCTTCAGCAGCAGATTTTTCATCTGTTAAACTGCACCTCAGCCTGTCTTCCTGAGATAAAAAAGTTCTTGTAATGTCTGCTCTTTTTATTCTCAGTGACCTTCTTTGACTCCCAGAGACTCCCAAGAGCTTGTGAAGTTTCTCCGTCCTCACTTTAATGGAAAATGAGGAGGAAATGAGCAAAACCAAAGCTATGTGGATAAAGATCAAGGAACCTTTATGGCGGAGTGATTTCCTCAAAGGAACATAGACAAATGTTCTTACTGGAGCCAGAATACATCTTACCTCTTTGATTGTAATTTTTGCAAAAGCGACCCCAATCACTCAAAGAAAACAACTCGGAGGGATTTTGTGTGATTGCCCACAGCCCAAACACAGCAAAGCCCCAAAATAGAGTTTGATGCCCAAGAGGATTCTAAGCTGCTTCTTTTTTTTCATTTCTTTTGCTGTAAAGAAAAACAACCCTCCAAGTCTTTGAGGCTGGTCCAGTCCAAATGCCCCCAACTGTTACCCACTCCGCCTCTCTTTCTCCTCAGCCTCTTTCAGACCGTCTTCTTCCCTGGCAATGAAAGGAAGTGCAGCTGTGAGGACTCCTCTGGGCTGAATGAGAAGAATCAGCCCATTTGGTTGACTTTTCCTGGCCGAAAGCTGTAATTTTCTGCTGCCAGGGTCTAACATCCAGTCCAGAACAGTTCCTGGGCTCCAGCCACTTGTATCCAACAGGACAATGGGGATTGTCCCCCTAGCCGTATACCACACAGGGGTCCAATTGCCTGTCTGGAAGCACCTACGGCTTCATAGCTGACAACTCCCCTCCTGACAAGTCAATTACTCCATTTTTGAGCTTTAAAAACTTCTAGGTGGAGTAGTTTTCAGCACAAAAGCTACTTGTTCAACAATTATTAGAACCAAATGTAATTTTCTCGGTGCTGATGCTGGGTTATGTCTCATTTTAAGGTATTGCCACTCAAATACTCCTCTCCATTGGCATCATTTTACTCTTAATTTAAGAACAATAACATCGTAAAGCTTAGTTTTTGACTAAATGACTTGTCAAGGCAAATGTTTATTGTATTTTCACCAAAAACGTGTGTCATCAAGTTTTCCCTTTGTGATATGACACTTTAACGAGCCCAAGCATGAATTATGCATCGAGTTTGGTTTGAGCTTTTGTGAGTGGTTTAATGTCATTAGCATGCACTCAGAAACATACACAGCACTGCTTGTGTATGTTTCCAGTAAGCACAATTAGTGTCACATCAGGCCCAAATGGCAGCACTGTCACCCCAGGAAAGAACCGACATTATTGCTGTGTTGTGTGACAGCTGAATATGGAAACACTTCTTGCGCTTGTTAAATACTTTCTGGTTCGTCGTCTTTTTTTTCTTCTTCTTTCCTTGCACTCTTATAGGTTCTACAAAGTCTAGTAAAATGGAATGACTTTCCCAGAATTGAAAGTTTATTGTCCCCCTTAGCCCACCCGACTCGTAAATAACGGCACATTTACCAAAAATCCCAAGCCGGCAGCCCCCCACCTTCACACCATTACCAGCACCACTGTACGCCAAAACAGCTGCCAAAATACACCCAAACAGTCCCCCTTTCTCCTCATTGAAAGCTTCCAACTGTCTGTTAACAGTGTTTGCTGCGTGAAAGCCCTCCAACTCCACAGTCAGAGACAAGAACAGTCCAATTTCTGCTGGATGGGAACTGTATGTTCACTATTAAACTGCTGTCCTCATTTTTAACTTCACTTATCGTAATAGAGACATTTAAGTACTTTTCCAGGCATTCACATGCATCAAAGTACAGATTTCTAAATTGTGTTGCACAAGCTACAGTATGTCTAAGTTTGATCCAAGATTAATAAAACACGCTGCAGGCTTTGCACTAGAAATTGATTTGTGATAAGTGAGTCACAACATTAGCTTATTATGCTTTCTCTTTGAAATTTGGTTTCCAAACGGGGGGACAAAATACATTTTCTCGGTTTTTATGCTGGTCTATGTCTTCAAGTACACTTAGAGAAAGAAAGGTCAAGTTCTACATCAGACACTCGTTCATATCTTTGGACGCCAACGCTCCAATCCGGTTAAATCAAAGATATTAGTATAAAGAGAAGGATGAAATCAGTTCCACATGAGAGCTATCCCTATGGGGAATGCTTATTAATATGTTTAATATGGTGACCTCAATCATTTACCTTTTTTTTATTAAAATTTGAGTTGGACTTTGTCTGCACAGCTGTTTCAAGGCACTTAGGGAGTTCAACTTGACCCGCTTTGATCGTCCACCAAAAGTCCAAACAATAGAGCTTTAATATAATCCACAAAGTCGACTTTGTGAATCGAGACTAAATGGAAACTAGTCAGAAGGTGTGGAGCGCAGGGCTGACGTGGGATGTGGGAGCTTTGGTAGAGTACAGTATTGGAGCTTCCACTGTGGGTTTACCTTTCTCGCTGCATGACTCACCACATGAGATGGGTGCTCGATTGAAATACCCCCGAAAAATGTCTCAACGTCACCATAAACATTTTTCTCATATTGAATGATGACGCACAATTTGATGCTTATTATCGAAAATGCGACATTACGACTAATATCAGAAACATTAGACTAATATCACACCCAGAGATAAAGCTTGACATTTTAGTGCTCTGTGTCTGGAGGTTGTCGTGTTTTTGTCTGACAGTCCCCACACAGGAAATCAGTTCTTCTGTTGACAAGGTTTCAGATCACATTGCTGGAGGTTAAAATTTTCCTAATAAATAACAGTTGAATACTTTGACACAATTAGAGGATAAAGAGTGTTGAATTAATAATGTTCCAGAAGTCAAAGAGAGATGTTAAAAGTGTGTATTTGTAGAGCTAATTATTCACTCATGATTTATCTCCTCTGAGGTAATATCAAGGTCGGCGCCCTAAAAATGTCTGTGCTTCAACAAGATGCCTTGAGCCGGATAAGAGGGCCTAAAGCTCCCAGTTTGTTCATCAGCATGATGGATGAAAGTGTTCCATCTTGTTTATGCAACCTGACACAAGGCATCTGTCGGCCTCTGGAGCGCTCGCTTCATGCTGTAACAACCCTCTCCACCCTAATAGACGGGCAAACAGAGATTACAGAGGTATTTCAGATGAAGGAGAGTGTAGGAAAACTACTGCCAGCACATGGGTGTTAATTCAGCCTTTTTGGAAATACGATCATCACTTTTTACTCCTGGCTTGAATCTAAAACACAGCTAGCTTAAATTAATCTGGCAAAAATAGGAATGGCATTATTAAATAGTTCATAGGCCAGGTTCAAGGTAATGAAGGTAATAAAAAATACTTTCTTCAGGTCAATGTGTAGAATTTGATGTTTGTGAAGATAAAGGCTCATTTATGGTAATAGATTACCGTACATGTTATAAACTGGCCTTTTAAGCAAAGCTAGCTTAATGTTCCAAAAAAATGGCTAGCACAAATCTCTATAGCTTCTAATTATTAATACGTTTCCTCTTGAAAGTTTAAATTTCCCCCTCTGAAAGCAGGAAGCTATGGGCAAGCTAGCCAAGGAGCCAATAGAACTGTTGTTCGAACTTCCACACACAAACAGTGATGACCAACATCTACTTGCTGGCTAGCTAGCTAGCTAGAAAGCTATTCGCTAAGTGTATGCAACCAAGTGCAGGGTGAGTCATCATCTTGGAAATAGTGTTATCAAAAAACTAATCAGCTCAGATTTCATTGTAACTTTGGAAACAATGTGTGTCTAAAATAAGGTGAGGCATGGATCAACAGTGTGGGGGCAGAGTTTAAACTCACATCTTATTGTAACAGTACAATACACCTTTTAACAAAGAACTGACCTGGATTTATTATCTGTCTTCATACCTCACCCTTTAGAAAACAAACGACAAGACACTTTTAATAATAAAGTAACTTTTGCAACCACAGATAAATCTGCTTCGTAGCCACATGACTATTTCCTGCAGGCATCTTTGCAGTCAATTCAGGACTGTGCAGATATAGTAACATATTTCATTTGATGTTTTGTACACTATTTTATGCAGCTTTAACATTCAAGGGAGTGTGAAACCCTGTCTATTAATCCCCTGATCATTTCCTAATGAGGAAAACATATTTCCAGCCAACTACTTTAACTTTAATGGCGTCAAGATTCTGTTATGAATTCTGGGCAAGTTTCCTAGTTTCCAGTGTTTCAAAGAGTGTGGAAGCAACTAAGGTGAAAAGTTTGGCAGGCTAGCGCAGGTGTGGACAGATGTGCTAAAACTGCAGCTTATGGTCTGAATTACTTCAACAGAGCCAAATCCTGAAACAAAAACCCAACGAGAATTCAATGTTTATGTGTAAATTCGAACAGAGTTGCTTTTGTCTTTTTCCGACTGGACAAATAAATATGCATGTATGGTAAAATCTGCCAAAACAATGTGTCTGCGTACATGCTGTAATCATTATGTAGTCATGTAATGTACCATAAACGTCAAAACGCGAGGCGGTGATTGAGTGTGTTTGCTTTTGTGCGGGCTAGTTTTTTTTCCCTAATTGTGCCTCACATGTGAAGAAGCTGTCAACTGCTGCTTCAATATCTCCTCCATCTATCTTTGTCATATGACTGATTTGAACATAATCTCCCATTCAGTTTTGTCCTCTTACACTCAATCCAGCTCCTTTTTTAAACATCCATTACTGTGGGACACAAAACCCCTCAAACAAACAGCTGCTTGCATAAACTTTACCTCTTTCTCTGTGCTGGTAGACAGTATTGAAATGGAAAAACAACAAGAGAAAAAAGACATAAAGACAGCTGAAGAAAGACAGAGAGGCAGAAGGGGATGCAAGGGAGGGAGGGAGGCAGAGACAGGCCCTGCTCCAGTGTAGGGAGAAAGTGCGGAGTCATGCTGTAGGAATGCTGGAGGGGGGGATTGTTGGCGTGACTGCCCCATTTTTCACAGCCATAATCAGAGCCAGCTGTCAGTGAGTGGACCCATAAGAGGAGGGGGAGGAGAGAATGAGTGGGAGTACTGGGTTTTGGAAAAAAGTTTAAAGAAGGGGAGGGGGGGGGGGGGGCAAGCAATAAGAGGGAGAAGTTTGTAGAGATTTCATGACGTTAATTTAATTCCTCTCTGTGTGTCATCAGGTTTAAGAGTTGTGTTGAAAGAAAATGTGCGTGAAAAGAATCTGTGTGTTTTTGTTCAATCAGACCTGCATGTTTGCATGCATTAAGGCAGTTAAAAGTAGGATTGGATTAGACTGTGGCCTTGACTAGGTCTGGCTGCAGCCTGAGCCAGGTTTAAGGAGGATGGAGGGGGGTGCAGGGTGGAGCTTCCTGCCATCCTGCTGCTCATGGGACCTCTGCAGTAAAGAATGACAAAGCAGGAGCTCCATACAAACACTATATGGAGGGTACAAACCCTATATACTGTAGGGATCTGAACTACAAAGACTTCAACCCACATAAAACGTAATGAAATAATAATATGACTTGTAATTTTCAGATTTTCACAGCATTATCGCAGATCAGGAACAGATGCATCTTTACAGAGGGACCAGCTTATAGTGCAGATGTTGTATTCTGCACATCTGTGACTGGGGTACCGCTGCTGCTGCTGCTGCTGCTACCAGCCATGCCAGTGCTGTTACAGTCCCACAGCTCCCAATGTAAACTCCTGCTGTGTTTATGTTTAGTCTACGTTCGCACAGTACATCTTCCTTCCACTATATGTGCAGTTCTGTGATGTTTTCTGTGCTCAAACTGTCCTGGGACATGTCAACACCAATTGTAGGTCAGACACTCATGAACTTGTTGCAACCTTATTGAAAGAGCTTTGAAAAAAAGAAGAAATCTGATCAGTTTCACTGCCTCAAAAGGACAAAACAAAACATCTGAGGGGACGTATTGCTCACATGTTTTCCAAAGTTAGCTAAGGTATTAATATATTATCATATAAACTGTGGCGGATGTTTTTATGACCTATCTCCCAGTCTTCACTCCCTTACATAGAGTACAATGACAGTGCTAGGTACTTTATATAACCCGCAGTAGTTTGATGGAAAAAGTCTCCAGTGGGAACGACTTGGCTTGTTGATTTTCGGGTGATTCATGGCTGTTAAAGATGTGACCTCCTCGAAGTTGGAGTACTGACTTTCCAGTTCCCTCTAGACATCCAAAAAATAGTGTCACTGGCTAATGAACTTTGCAGCCACAACACTGATCTCTTTCTTTTCCTAAGTGGGTTAAAATAAATTACCTTGTCCGTTGCATAAGGCTCCACTTGGACTGTAAGCTCCAGTTTTCTTAGGGAACCGGTTCTTTTCAATAGAGAGGCCTTCTCACCTGTTTTTGTTTTAAAAATATCTCTCCTTTATAATTCTGCAATGAGCTGTCACTGAGGCACAATAGAGGACGCGCCCAAGCAGTAAACTTAAAAAAAACCCACACATCCTAGTGTCTGACGAGTGCTTTGAGAACTCCCCTTTTTGCCCACTTCCTGTTCTCAGGTCTTGATCTAATGTGAGGTTATGCAAAGGCAACAGGCTCAGACATCAACTGGAGCTCGAGGCAAAAATGACACTCATTAAAATGCTCGCTAACTTTTAGGTGTGCCTGTGAGATGATGAGTGATTGAAAGCCCCCAGAAATGAGGAGGTGTTTCTCATTCACTTTTCTTTTTCACTGCAGATGTCCTGTTCAGTTCTATTGATGCTGAATGAATGAATTCATCATCAGGGTGATTTTGTTACGGTGTGGTTTCACATGTGTTCAGCCACTGGATGTGTAGTGAGCTAATGCCTATGGAAAACTTCTTTAAGGCTGTAGAGATCGACAATGGAGTTTTTTTTCCTTTTTCCTTTCCATTGTTGTGAATTATGTGAAGCATGTGCAATAAATATATACTGTTTGCAGTTATCATTGGTATTTTAAAATGTTGACTCAAGTTTTTTATTAATACTAGTATGGAGGCAGCAAAAAGTGGGCAGAATCCTTAGTTAGAGGAAATCATATTGCTTGTACTGTATCCTATAGTATCGTATCGCATCGCAGCACATCCCACTGCATCGCACCGTACAGTATTGTATCCTACCGCATTGTATCGTATCGTATCATATCACATCCTATCGTATCCTACCCTGTCGAATCACATCTCATCCCATTGCTTCGCACTGTGTCGTATTGTATCCTACCATATTGTATCGTATCGCATTACATTGCACCGCGCCGCATTGTATCGTATCCAATCGTATCCTACCCTATTGATCGCATCCCATCGCATCGTATCATATAGCATCGCATCATATCGGATCTTATTGTATTGTATGGAAGTGTATCATCGTATAGTATTCTAATCTCAGACTTCAGTCTTTCAGGGTAGGATGTTAATGTTGTTGAAACAGAAAGAAAATATCTAAGAAACAGAAAGTAAAAATGTTTTTTCAAGGAATTCATGCTTATTGTTTCATATTTCTTGCCATTCATAAACCTGCCTACAAACCCTTCTTTTCTGTGACTTTTTCCTTCATTACCCTTCTTGTACACTTTTTTATAGGACTCTAGTATTGCTCCACAATGTGCTAAAAAATGAAGCATTCCTTATCCCTTTTCTAATGTTAATGCACTAAATCTTTGATCTATCTATTTAGAGTTGGAGGTGTGAGATGGCAGACATGCTGCTTTGTAAAGCCTGATAATTGCCATTTGTGGTAAACACTGTAAACACACTTTAAATGAACATATAGTCTTTTTTGCCAATACGTGACACAAGATTTCATACTAGTTGAATGTTTTGTGTGTACATTCAGTTCTACCCCCTCTGAGTTGGCCTGTTCACTACTCAGAAGTTGTTTATCAGACGGGGAAGCGAGTGGCCTGTAGCCTTTCTGAGTCGCAGCCAAGTCCAAAGTGGAGTGGGTTCAAACTCTGGACTTTTGACTCTTTTGACAGTGTGTCTACTCTGTGTTCATGTGGCCCCTGCGGGTCCATTATCAGAAGGAGAGGGGCACACTGACCTTTAGCCAAATCCTGATTTTGGAACGTTTAGTGTCTGCTATGAGTCATTACTGCTTTGCCCACAGGACAAAAGGTGAGACCACGTCTGGATGGTTTCTGAAAACCCCTCTCTTTCACTTTTTTTTTCAGTGCAAGTGAAGCTGTAGTCTTCTTTTTTTCTCTTTCAGACTTGCTCGTTGTCTTTCACCGCACAAAGACAAAAACACATGCACGCAACTTCTTGTCTTAACTTGTGATCTCTGGCGTCTTCCTCACAGCGTATTAAATCTTGGTTGAGAGTGTCCCCTGTTATCGATTGATTTGGGGTTAGAATATGACTCTTTTTCTGTCTTGGGTACTTTCCAGGGCACTTTCTCCTCTTTGGCAATCCGTTGCCTTGTTTACTGAGCTGCTAAACCCTGGCGACACCACAGGCTGTGACTCACGCCGTGAACCCGACAGTCGCTAGTTCAGGGTTCAGTTTACAAACAATGTTGCACGATGTGTTCTCTCACACGATCAAAGTCCAAATCAAACTTGTCAATTTGATCTTCTTTTTGAGATCAGACTTTATTGGGATCACTTAATGTGTCTGTCATTATGTGAACATTAGTATGTTCACATATTACAAATCTGTTCAAATTAAAGAGCTCCAACGTTATAACAACTGTGAAGTTGTCAGGTATCAGGTTGATATTCATCACTTGAGTAGCTTTGCATGAAAAAATGTGTCAGTGTTTAGAAATATTTACTGATTTGATCAAATCCATGTAAACAAACTTAAATAAAACAGCTGACTCCTAAGGTCAAGGATAAATAAGGTAATGAGGGACAGTATGACTGTGGGCTTAGGCTAGCCCTAACTGCCTCTACATAACCTAGTTTATACTCTTGTAAGGTTCAAGGGACAGTAGCTGAGGTTTTATACATTGTACCAATAAATATTCCTCAAGGAATCAAGAAAGAAACAAGAGTAATAGAAGTTAATAAAACATTTAATTCACTGTTAATTATGCAACTGTCAATTATTTTTTTAAATGTGAACATAACACTCAGTGCTCACAATCAGCCTCGTGCCGCTGCTGTGCAGCCCAGCGCAGGAACTTATGTCACTTCCTTTCTTATCTTATTGATGTGGAAAGAGGAAGCCCCCTTACTTTCCCCAGACCTATCACAGCACCACAGAAAGTGTTAAATATTTCAGAGCTGAATTAACCTGAATTTTTTATTTAGTAACCCCTTGTAAGGTTAAAATTAACTTTACTTCCTGACTCACAACTGTCACATATAGCATATATCTGTCATGCTGTGTCTTCTGACGTGTTGCGGTGTTGTAGCACCTGTGTGCAGACCTATCAAACAGGATGTGGGGGGTTATTCTGTGTGTCTTCTTTTTGCAGGCATCTGCTCCACCCACCAGGCCTTTCTCTTACTGTACCAGTGAAAGGTTTTGCTGCAGACTGTATGGAACATGCAGAGGAGGCGGCAGGCGCTCCACTCTTTGAAGCCTCTGTGTACATATGGAGGCATGAAGCGTCTCACTGCTCAGCCGTTTAACCCATTCATGCCCACACAAGAATAAGTTAGTTGCATGAAAGAGCAAGAACAACAACAACAACCTCCTCCATTTGGAAAATTCCCCCCTCTTTGTAGCCTTTCATTTACTTAAAGCACTTTCATATGCTTCATTACCACTTCCATGATGTCTGTGGATCGCCATTAAGACCGAAGATCCTGTTATTTAGGTCAGAGAGTTTGTTGTTCTGCAGCATGTCATGGCAATTACAGCCTCTGCCTTTTTTCATTGGCTAAGAACCGTGGCTCAGCTTCAAACCAGAATTCAACAAAGAAACAAAGATGTGTGTTATCAAAAAAGGTATTATCATAGCTTTAATCCAACCATTTCACTAGTTCTACTCCTGCACTGACTCCAGCCCAAACCTTTGTTTACTGTTTGTTACTCGGCCCAATATGGAGGTCTCAGCTGAGTGATTTTAAAAAGTGCTGCATTACTATAAACATGTCCACCAAAACAACCGCTAGATATCAACTCAAGGAGCTTTGGGTCACTTGACCTCAGTTTTGTGTTGGAAACTATTTGAAGAATCGGGGAAAGTGAGTGTGCCTCTTATCCAATCGTAAGTCATCAAAATGTAACAGAGGAGGATTTGTTCGGCTTTGGTGACTTGTAGTATTTATTTCCGTCCATTTTAGCAAGAATGTACAGTCACACTCAGTAATGGCAGAGGGGAGTGAAGGGGATTGTGTAACATGGTCTGAAAAAGTTTGGGTCTTACTTAAATGCAAATGCTATGTAAATAATGTAGCCAAATTATAGCAACAAGCCCAGATAATTTCCTGTAGCGGTGCTTAAACTTTGCTATTTCTACTTGGCCCTGTTTATTTTTGGGGGGAGGGGGCCGGGAGGACGGGGACTGTGGACACATAATCCTCCCAGAAAAGTGATTTATTTATGAATTCCAGTGCAGAAACTCCCCTCCTGAGAGCCGGCCGGCCTGCCAGAAGTCATTGGCTGATGTTTACAGGACTGGGTTGGCTAATTCCCATGGTGCAGTGTGCCTGCAGAACTATCTTATTTATACAAGGCCTGATATGGGAGAACAGAGGGGTTTATTTTGGGATATTCCCCATAGATGGATCCAATTTCTCCAACTGGAGCGATTTCCTCCATACGTGCTGCACTTCAGGTCCTAGTGGCGGTGAACACAGCTCGCCACTCGCTCGAGTTTAAAGGGATGAATTGGCTCTGAGAAGAAAACTGTGTCACAACATCTCGAGGTTAGACTCGTGATTATACACTGAGCTCAGGGACTTCGCAGGAAGTTGGATATTAGTCTCATAAAAAGTCCATTGTTTGTCTTGTCAAAACAAATTTCATGAAACAAAATCATTACGTAGAGTTCATTTATCACTACATTAAAAATAGAAACTCGTCTTTAAAGCTTGTTTCAAGTTATTCATGTAATAATAATAATAATAATAATAATAATTATTATTATTATTATTATTCATGTGAAAGGAATTAGCACAGCATTTTGTTAGGTTAGAATGGAATAAATGTTAAAAATATATTCGTTTCATTTACATTTTTATTACCATTGATTTATTTGTTACTGCCACTTTAGCTTAACACTAACTATTCCCTCATTCGTATTTCACTCCAAAAACTCCACTTGGTAAAAAGTTGAATTGTTAACTTAGACAAATAAAACCCAATACAGAACAATTGTTCATTTTCAAAGTTATTCAAAAGAGACAGAGAGAGGTCATAAACCTCGTGGCTGACATTTTACATGGACTGTATAAAACATGGACGTAGTCTCAGTGATGTCATCCATTGGTTTCATAAGCCAAGTTCTGAAGTACAATGAACACAGTTGCCATATTGGAAATGCTGTCTCACACTAACTTTTGGTCAACCAACAGACAAAGAGGGGGAGCTGAGGCGGGCCTTTAGCCTCCTGGCGAACATCTTCAACACCCACACCTGTCAGTTAACTCAACCACACCCTTAAATATGAATAACTCTTAGCCTTATGCTGCATTCAGGTGCTGCTCGGGTGGTCCAAGTTTCCGACTTGGGAAGTCGTTCTTCCGACTTCATTGTGTTCACGGGATTTCAGTTCGGAAAGTTGGAAAAAAACGGCGTTGATGCTACGAAGAAGATCTGTGAAACGTAACTGTTAAAAGTTTTATTTGAGCAAAAAGTTGATGTGCAATACGTGAATTAATCAAAAGTATGTTGATATTAACAAAACATATTTTGCCCCTCATGTGATGACGATTCTGACGTCAAGTCAGGAAGTCGGGCACCTAATTCTTTCCCGAGTTTCTGAGTTGTTGTTCCGACTTGAGCAGTTGTTCATGTGCATTTTACAACTAACAAGAAATCTTCGGCCGGATCCCAGGCTCATGACGAAACAGCCTTCACAGGCCTAGACTGCGCCGGGCTTGGAAAGGGATAGGGGGAGACTGGATAAGATGCAGGAAGAGGGATAGGGAACGGGGGGTTGTTCAGGTAGACCGTCCACCAACGATCCCGAAAAAAATATGTCCCTCTATCTGTCCATCTACTTACTGGTATTTGTCTCTATCTCTCTCCTTATGTCTCTTTATATATCCCACCTTCTTCGCCAAGCAGTCTCCTTAGATGGCTGTCCACAAATGTGTCTGGTTCTGCTCAAAGTTTCTTCAAACTTCTTCCTTACATGTTTTTCCATGCACATGCTCATTTGTCGATTAACACTGAGCTTCTATAAATATGGTACAAAAAGTCTAGACCTGCTCCTGTTGTAAAGTGCCGTACGATAACGTTTGTTATGATTTGGCACCTTGTGAATAAAAAATGTATTTATTTATTATGGTGTTCTTACCTCAACAGATAAGTTATTCACAATTAGATTACATGATTGGGGGGGAACGCGTAACTCATGCTATCACAAACATCACCTACACACTCAGCTATGCTAACCTTTGACTGTTCGAATATTTCTCTGATAAGTAATTTTTTGAAGGCATGACGCTGAATTAGAAGCACATCTCTCTCAGTCTGTAAATGTTTAATGATGAAACACAAACATATGGAGACAAGTGTTCACAACACACCATATTTGTGACTTTAAAGCAACATCTGCCTTTTATAGGACCTCACGTCATCATCTGCCGCTCACACTTGTGTTTGCTTACGTAGTGTGTATGCCGTGCCAGAAAAACACCTTGCACCTTTTTGTTTATTTCTCTTTCTGTCCTCTTCTTTTCTCCTTCTCTTTCCCAGCCCCCTGCTGCTCCTCTCACATCCGCCGATGATTTAATGGTTATATAAAGGAATGAGGGCATTATGGGAAGGAGAACAGAGCACTGAAACTCTGGCCCAGATGTTTTCCTTGCTGCTGAGGTGTGTCAGTCGCCTTAAAGAGCTTAAAGCTGCATATGAAGGGCCGCTTGATGGAGTAGACCTCCATTACTAAGTAAGGCCATAAGGAAAAGTGGGTAGCCATCATCTCTTTCGTTGGAACAGCCACTTACTTCAGCCCTGATTCTTAGGATATCTTTTATTTTCATATCCCAAGTTGTTTATTTTACTCCTTATAAGGGATCAATTGTGTTTTTCTTCATTTTATGCCATAAATATGTTGTTACAGTGTGGGATGCTCATATCATGGGCTCACAAAGCCTTGTAAGCAAAAGCTCAGGCTTCAGATTGCTCTGACTGCTCTCTATATGACTCCCAAGCAGTCAAATTTGGAGGCTTGGTCGGTGTCCCAACTCGTCAAAGTATGAACTCTAGGTTCCTTGCTAGTTTCATTGCTGTGCTCTTTTTTTGTTTTGTTTAGATGTGGTGTCAACTGATGTAGCATGAAGGGCATAAAAGTCCAATTGGCTGGTATCACACGCAATGTATGGGTCAATCAGCAATGACATCCTGGAGAAAGAGAAACTCAACGTTGACCCTTTAAATACATTTTACATCACATATTGTATGTTGGTTACATGCATATTTTTGTTTACCTTTTTTAAATGATTTCTTCCCTGTTGATTCGGCTAAAGTAGGACACCAGGGAGAGAGAGGTATGACATGCATTGGGGAGCCACAGGTTGGACTTGAACCCAGGCCGCCCAGTTGGAGGATTATAGCCTCTGTACATAGGGTGCAACCTAATCACTAGGCCATCTTCACCCCACCTTGGTAACATATGTTATGTTAAATGTAAATCACTTATTGAATTTAAAACCACAAACTCTCTTCTTAACCCAATTAAGTAGCTTTCGTGCCCAAACATAACCAGATAGCAGATGATTATTAAATTGCAACGTTAATCTCATATTTATGAATGTTGTCTGAAAGTCAAGAAAGTCAAAAACTTGAAATGCTTTATTTGAAAACCTAACCAAACCGTATTGTTAGCTAGCTTGACTGTTGAGTTGTGCACAAAGATATCAACTTTTTTTTCAGTTTCACAACTACAGTATCTAGCCTACATGTGAAAATCTTTATTTTCAAGGGCTAAAAGCCCTAAAAACGCCACAACCCCCTTGAAACAAAAAAGAACTCAAAAGATCCAAAAGGCAACACACTACACTGTACCCTACGACACACTGCGGAAAGCTGAAGTTCAGCCAATATGGGAGTTAGGATTAGCCAAGGTGATCAACATCTCTTCAAAAGCTGAAGTCAGCTTGTCACTGAAGAGTTTATTCCTTGTTTAAAGCTTGAAACCAGAGGAGTTCCTGGTTATTGTGTACATGTACTCCAGGACATAAAATAATAAACATCACAGGAAAGCTATTTCCTTTGAGTACTCATGAAACTGGAGTTACATCCAGTAAAAGTAAAAGTCTGGAAATCAGTTAAAGAGGTCGACCTACAAGTAATCACCCATTGTTGTAGCTAATGATGTCATGAAGGTGACTGTGGTTGATGTCTTTAGTTACTGAAAGACTGTCAGGCTCTAAATAGACACTGGTGATTCAGCAGTCTGAACTCCCGGATTCTTAAAAAAACATACCAGGCTTCCTCATGCACTTTCTTTTGATGCCATGGCTGTTGGGTATTTTCCACTCGCAGTAAACAGCAGAAACAGTTTCAGGTGAACACGCAAACCCCACATGGGCACCTACTGGGAAGCACAAGGAGAGATGAGTTTTTATCTTTGGTCTTTTCTGCAGTTGTGTGCAAACCAAAATAGTCATTCGGAAGATCACTTTGTTTTTCCTCTCAAAAAAACATCTATAATGGACAACAGACTTTCTAATCAGCTTCGAGAGAGGAAGCCAGTTGAAATTAAAACATGACTAGACTCCCACCAAGCTGTGACCACTGTCCCAGGGGCATGGCTGTAAGAAACCCAAACACTGTGATCATATTCTTGTAATCATTTGTTAGCTGTGTTTGCTGTGCTGTGGGATTAGCGTGTCTTGAGAACTCAGGAACTGAAAATGTTCAGGAAAAGAACAAAGATGGATTGAAACAACATGGAGTTTTCTGTAATGTTGACTTTGGTAACAAATGCAGTTACAGTTTTCATAAACAAAATATGAAACAAGTTATGAATCTTAGCTCTCACAGTTTCAGGAGAAAGGAATCTGAGAAAACCTAGTTAGTTCATTGACATCTTGGAGCTAACCCTTGATGACTTATTTTGTATACAGGTGTTGTACAACATGAAACATGGCTGAATCTTTTAATGTTTTTTTTGTGATATGAAGTTAGACATTTTGAGTAACACACTTTATTTGTAACACTAATAACACTCGCTGTGGACTGGCAGCTGATTTGTTTATCTTTAGCTGAGTTAGCCTAGCTTAGCATTAAGTTGGTAACAGGGGGAAATGCATTTGATTGCTTTTGTGTTGGTTGTTAGATCAAAACTGATAAATCTGTCCCCACTCCCTCTCTCCATTTCCATCTCTGTCCACTGTCCTGTCTCTCTAGTAGGGGCATGGAAAACCCCCCAAAAATAAATCTTTAAAAAGTTGTCCAAAAAGTATCTCAAATTCTTGCTGCCTGTCGTCTGCCATATTTGTTTACTCTAAAGTTGGTTTGACCACAAGCGATTTTGGGAGATTTCTAGTTTTGAGCATCAGGACTGGTCTTGTTGTTGGTGAATCGACCAATCTGTAGTGTGCTGTTTTTGTCACGGTGTTGTTCTCCACACACTAAAACGATTAGATCTTTCATTATCTGTTGTCATGTGTTGGGCTCTTTCACATCAAAAAAAATAAAAAATCTGTTATGATATAACAAATCTTGTAGTGTGGGCCAGGCATTAGCATCAGGTTGGGAACTTGAGAAACAGCTCGCCCTGCTTTTTCCAACTGTCGTAAAACTTGCCTTGTTTGATGTCACTCTCATAGACGTTTGTAAAATAATAGCCTGAAGCCGGAGATGCTAAACTTTTCTTAGCTCAAAAGACTGGAAAAGTGGAAAAAGCTATTGTAATAGCCTATAAAGATGAAGTACTTAAATTATGTACCTTGTTTTATTAATCTGAGTACAAATGACGAGTGTCTGTGAGGCCTTTGTTGTTGTAGTTTTTTACTTTTTACCTTCGTTCACATCAAAGTTAGCTTGTTCTTAGTGCTTCTAGTCTTTATGCAAATGTATGCTATTTATGTTCTGGCTCCCACTTTATTTATTTTTTAACCGTTACATAAAGTGTTGTTGATCCTCTCATCTAACTTTTGGCCAAAAAACAAACGAGTATTTCTGTAAATGTTTAACCTTTTCTAACAGATTGAACTTTAAAATGTTTATCTTGAAGCTGAACTGTTTTCTACCTTGAAACAGAAATAGTCATCTGATTTTGCATAATTATAAAGTCTCACAAAGATGTATTTATATTTTTCGATATTAAAAGTGAAACATTTAAGTTTCAGTTCAGTTTTAATGCATTACATTGTCCATGTCTACGCTGAAACAGGAGCAGTCTATTCGTGGACATACTGTATGTTGTCATGAATCTCCTGCATCTTTGAAGAATTACATGCTGTATGAACCAATATCAACCCCAAATCCCCAACTCTCCCCCTAGCTCACTCTTGATTCTTTAAAACAAAGTTCGAAGAAAATATTTCATGATTCCTTGGGGCTGAGACAAACTCTTATTCCTGGGTAGGGCAGCCATGTTTGTCTTCTCCTTTCAACCATCGGGAATGAAAACCATCTGTGCACATGGTTGAGGCGCAGGTAAAAAAGTAAAAATAGAAACTCCACATGTGCGGATGAAGTCCAGAGAATTGGGGGAGATCACAGAGAAAATGAGATGCTTCATGCTTGAGTTAAGGATACAGTGTATCACAAGTTTCATCGAGTTTGACTTATCTATGTCTGAACCCTTATTACCATAGTATGCGAGAGGTTACGTTGTCTTTCTACCTGAAACCTTCTCTTTTCTTCATTTGAAGATTGTGTTTACTTCACGCTGGCACAGACTTCTTACATTTTAGTGCTATGCTGTTTTTCTTAAACATCTTCCCTGACAATAAACCAGTGACTCACTCGTTGTATTTGCATGTTTAAGTGTTGAGTATTCTACAAGTGTGTGGCGAAAGCGAAGGCCTGATGTCATGGGATAAGATGTGCAGTTGTCTCCTGTTTATCTGATAATCACGGAGCTGACTGGATAAAAGCTGCATGCTGCTCAGGCTCTTCTGTCCTGTTGTGGTATTGGTTTGAAGTGGTACAGATGGAGGATGTTTGTGCCATGTTTTGCGAAAAACTTCGACATTGTAAGTAGTTTGGCGTGTGAATGACTAGTGTCTGTTTCCTTGTCTTTGTCGTACTTAATTTTTTTACCTCCTCTACAAGGTTTGAGACAGAACACAAGTTCAAGTGGTTCTTGATTCAAAGCTTAAAAATGTCAAAGATAAACTCAAAACAGCAGGATACACCCACATACTTATTGAAGCCATCAAGAAACGAGCATTGAGAAAGTTTCTAAAACCACTTCCTCGTGTTTTTTTTTCTGCAAAAAATTGCAATAATTCAGCACAGGCTTGGTTTGCTCTAACATTTCGCCAAAGTGTCAAGTGCTGAATGACTCAGACGTCAGAGCTTTTCGTCTTCATCCTACGCGTCGGCAGAGGTTGTTTTTGTGCTGAAGTACTTTAATGAAAAAAAGTTGAGCACATTTTTTTATTTCTTAAATCTTGAACTCGTAAAGCCATGTAAACTTTGGATTTTCATGAATGACCAACACATCCCCGTTTAGAGAAAATCCATATTTTTCCTTTTAGTTTTTTTTCTTCAGGCCTCTTTCGGGAAATGACGCTGATGATTCATGATTTTTAAACATGGCTCTCTCTCTCTTTCATTGACTCCCAGCATGAAAATAAATGACACAGATTTATGACACATGCTTGTTCGTCTCCACCTTGGTTTCTGGTCTTACTTTAGTTGTGGAAAGTGGATTCATCAAGACAGGCTTGCCCTCCTGATCCTCTCACTCGAGCCCCTCTACTCTCCTCGCTCAGTAACCCCAAACTCCTGTCAATGGTTTCCAGCTGGCCGTGGCGTGGTGGTTCTCCTGGGAGAAGAGGAGGAGGAGGGGGAGGAGGAGGGTGGCTTAGCTGGCTCCAGGCCCTGACTCGCACACCGTCCGTCCAAAAGCCTTGCTCAAGTCCCCCCCCCCCCCCCCGACCCAACCCCACTCCCACTTTTTATTTGTTTAATTTGTGGAAAAACCCATAAACACTTTGCATAAGATTTGTGGAGAGCGGCTGTGCAGGCAGGAGGGCTGCGTGTATGCGTTTGTATTTGCAGTCCAAACTTCACATGCTGATTACGTCCAATGTTTTTAATGATGAGTTGAGGTTACAAGATAAAACGGCAACAACATGAACTGCTTGTTGTTGAACATATACTGATATTTAAGATGGCACAAGCAACAGCCGCCTATGAGCAAAGCCAAAATATTTAGAGCTCCCCCTGCTGACTGGCCGCATAAGGGTCATGAACCCCCTCCCTCATGCTAATTTATGTCCAAGTGTTTTTCGGAGCGGTTTTGTTTAAAATCGTTATTTGTTGCAAAAAAAGAGAGCGCATAGCGTTGTGATTGACAGCTGTTTAGCTCCTCTCAGGGTTCTTTACCAGATTAGCAGAGTGGCATGTTCTCCCTTTGCATGCATGGTTACCCCCCAGGTAACTTGGGCGTCCTTCTGCAATCAAAAGAAATGCTCATTAGGTTAATTGGTGAGTCAATATTGTTTGTAAGTGTGAATGTGACTGTGAATGATTGTATGTCAGCCCTGTGAGTGACTGGCGACTAGTCCAGGGTGTACTCCCCGCCTCTCACCCAATGACAGCTGGGATTGACTCAAGCCCCACGCGACCCCGAATGGGATAAGTGGTATAGATAATGTATGGATAGACGTAGGTGTTTGCTTCATAAAGACACAAGAATCTGTTCTCCTGGGAGCTGTACCAACCTGAGGGATCTTTGACAGTTCTTCGGGAAGTTAAATGTGTATTTTTGTTAGCTGAAGGGCCGTGGCATCAATGCCGCAATTTCACCAGCCAGCTCCCTTCTGCGCATGTCTTGGCTTCAAATTACGTCAACAGCACAATATGTCAGAGCCCATCACAGGGGTATTTTGGCTTACAATGGAAAGAGACTGAGGCACACTGCCTTTATTAATATACCGTCAATGGGGATGGGAATCTGTAGGGCTGACTTAAAGTGGTTTCTGAGGGGGCTTTGTACTTAAGAAGGATCTTTTTATGTCTTTCATGTTATCTTGATGAGTGCAGGACTTTGGTTCAGTGGCTGAGGGACTTCTATATTTAGCAGAGAGCGGTTCAATGGCAGGGCACTGCTTGCGTCACCTTGGGTAAATATTTCTCTTTTTGGCAACAGATGTGTGCCTAAAACATCGCGTATTCATGAACATTCAGCAGAAAAATCGAAAAAAGACTGAGCTTTGGTCGGGGTTGCAGGTGGGCTGGATTTAGTTATTTAAGGAGCCAAGTAGATAAAAAAAAACAAAAAAACAGAACACATAACGGGTTTAATAAAAAGAAGTTTAAAGGAAAAACTTGTTTTTAAAGAGGACAGAACACACAAACTCAGCTTTAGTATTCTGTCTGTGTGCTGGGTTTTGTAGGACGTTGTGTTTACCTTGCAGGAGTGATGGTGATGACAGTCTGTTGTCATCAAGGTCAGAGGTCAAACAGGGAGGGGGGGAGTGAGTTTGCAGGCTGCTGATGGAAGTGCGTGGTGCTTTGTCACTCCTCATGTCTGGTTAAAAGGCTGAGTGTGTTTGGCTTGGCTTAAGGAGTTTATGTTTGTGCAAGTGTGTGTGTGTGTGTGTGTGTGTGTGTGTGTGTGTGTGTGTGTGTGTGTGTGTGTGTGTGTGTGTGTGTGCGTGTGTGTGTGTGTGTGTGTGTGTGTGTCTATGCGTGTGCCTTTGCTTGTTCATGCTTGTGTTTCATTGCAGCAGGCCAACACACTGCTGGGAAATGTTACATACATCTTTCCTGTAAAGTCTGACACTGTGCCACTAATAGATTTGCAACATCAGCAACCATGCCACCACATTTGGTTTCTTTTTCTTTTTTTTTAGTTCATCAAATAATTTGTTTAAGTTTCAGAATACAAAACTCTCAGATTAACCTCCCTGCCATGTCTTAGAGGGTTTAATGAATGCCCAAATATAGAGATGTTCCAATGTGATCCTTAATTTAATGACCAACACACGTAATATATTGTAGAGGAGAACTTGCTCAACAATGCTCCAATTGTTCTTAAATTTTGAAAGCTTACAAGAACATAATCTTAGGGAAAAATCTAACATTAGAAGTCACACGTTATTGTCTAAGTCAGTATTTTAGAAAATTAGAAAAAAACAGAGTGCTTTTTTTTAAATTGTTTTCCATGATACAAAAGTGTATCAGTGTGACCTCTTAGATACCAAATACTTGATAGTGCTGCTGGAAGTTCTTTTAGAAATGTATTATCATCCTATATCTAGTCTTTTTTTACATAAAAATGCTATAATGGGGAAAAAAAACAGTATTCCCCAGTAACTTTGGCCGAATGGTTTGACTGATTTGAAATATGTTAGGCATTAGTGGGTAGTAATAAATGCTAAACGTGAATTATTCTTATATATAGTTACAAAGTATATCAACGTTTTGGATAAGGTGAAGATGTTGGCAACTTTTACACTCCTGTTAAAAATGTTTTGGCATCAAGGGAACTTTCACACACATCCTACACTGAGCTGATATACTCTACATTCACACTTGCAGATACACCAGAGCTTTGCATTTACACTGTGGTGTGACGTTCTTTCAGATCTGCTTCGTCAGTTGTCCAGACACTTGCTTTGGCCCGGAGTAAACCTGTTTAAAACCACAAGGTAAACATCACAAGATCAACCCCGGGTGGATTAGTCAGAGCACTTGTGCTTTACAAGAGCGAGTGGTGAGGAAAGAACACAGTGTTATCTGTGTCAAAGTCTCGCCTGCCTCAAAAATAAATGAAGGGTGCAGTTTTTCAGAGCTCAGTTGGCGAGGTTAGGTTTGTTTTCAATGTCAGGAGATCATTTTACTAATAGCTAATCTGATTTTTGCAAGCTGATTGCAAGCCAACGCCATGTTATAGTAGCTTATTCTGTCATTATTCAGGTTGCCCCTCTTCCCTACCCAGTTTTAGCAACTTAAAAAACAGTTTCCTGCTATTTTACAATTGTTCATAATGGACCAGAAAGTAGAAATGAAAGTAATTGTTAAATCTGATCAAACAAGAACATTTCAGACATATTAGTATCATTTGGCTCACAAGCAAATAAGTGATTTCTGTTTTTAAATCCAATCTGATACACTTGATAAAATGAAAAATAACTAACCCTTTAAGTCAAGACCGTTTGTTGTTGAGCCCACCTCATTCAGCAGCCTGTCCTTTGCTAAATTGAGTTGAATTAAAAGTGAAATTGTTTCTGTTTGTGCAAGGACACGGAAGGGGTGCTGAGGGTGCTGCATTATCCTCTAAAATCAGGCACATTAAAAACCAAAAGCTTATGAAAACGTCTCAGCTCAGGCCTATTACAGTAACTAGTGAAGATGCTCAATTGACTCTCTCGGCCAATGCGTGAGACTTGGGCTAGCAAGTTTTAGAATACTAATGTTAGCAGTTGTCATACAGATGCTAACTAATTTGATAGTGTTACATGATATGAAAGGATAGCCATCAATTTATTCCAAAATGTTACAGAACTGCTAGCTAAGCTATTTAAAACTGTAAAGTTCCTAAGTGTGTGTTTGTGTTTGTATGCTAACATTAGCTGTTAGCTGCTAACAACTTAATAATAGTTTAACACGATAGAAAAAGGAATCTCTAAATGACATGAAAGATTCTATTACCAGACTTTTGAAAGATCAAACTGTGATGTTAGCTGGAAAGTGGTTGAATGCTAACGTTAGCTGCCTTTTTATTGTAGCATATGGGTTATAAAATATGTTGTTTTACTTTGAAATATGGCCCGATCTCCCTCAGAGTTTTCACCATTTATTGTCTTTTTCAGATGCTGATTAATCAGGAAGGGATTCAAATGATAGATTCTCTTTGTTTATACTTTTTGTGATTTAAAACACAGCATACAACACTAGTCTACAACACCATATAGCCTAGGCCTCATGCTGTGAGCGAACCTCAATGAGAATGAAAATGGTGATCAGTGTTAACTTGTTTTATTTTGATGAAAAGATAACATTAATATTGTTCATCTTGGCTGTGTCCTTCTCATGTTAGCTAATTTAAGCTTCTACTGATACCAGACAAAGCTCTAGCTCCAAAACTCTTGAGCATACTGAATTGATGAAGTGTTTTATTGCTTATGACTTCAACATTTTATTAGTAACATTCAAGAGTAATACACAGTCATCTAGCTACAGTATAAGCTTCTATGTTTCTCAAGACCCTTTAGCTTAACTTTTGCAGCAGAGATGATTGATCCGAAGAGAGATTGGATGTAGCAGAAACTTCAAAGGAGGAGAATGTAATAACCCTGGCATGCAGCGGTCAGCCTGGGAAATGGATCAGAAGGCTTGTGGATTGATATAATCAAAAGAAGGAGCCGTACTGCAGCCTTCATGCAGAGTTCTGCTTACTTCTTTTGGATTTCTAGTTGGTCCATGAGCCTGCATCAAAAACTTGAAAATCCTCATTGTGGGTGGTACCATAATTCTTTGAAACAACAATTAAGGATAGACGATAATACTTTGAAGTACAGCTCCATTTCCGTCTATTACTTAAGGCTATCCTCTTCTGTTTACATTAAACCAACTGAAGTCTTTTGTCGTTGTGTAAGTCCATCTAATATTTTGAGGCTCTAGGGTTTGTGAGATAGCTTCACGATGTTCTTATCTGGATTTTAGAAGTATGTTGTGTGTTATGCGGATCTTGTGCAATATGAGTAATGTGCAATATGCTGTACGTTGATTGAGTTTTTCTTTGGTGTGTGCTTCTCTGGTTGCATGTAGATTGTTATTTGCTTCAATTGTGTTTTTATTCAGTGATACTACTGTGGAGCTGCTAAATGTTTGCTGAATTTGAGTCCAAGCCGAATTTCCTTAAGGGGACACTAACGTATATCGAGTCGTGTTGTGTCGTGTTGTGATGTGTCACATCGTAATAATCACAAATCCTGAATTGCCAAAACGTGCATCCCTGTGGCTGGTGTTCAATGAAAACAAAAATCCCCCTGACACGTCAGTATAAGGTTAGCAACTGGTTAGCTTAGCTTAGCATAGAGCCTTTAAATGGGAAGAAAATGGATATCCTAGCTTTGTTCAAATAAATCTTCCTATAGGATCTCTAAAGTTCCCCAACTAGCTTGTTGTATGTCATTTTCCTTATTCGACCAGTGAGGTAACCAGCCGAGACTCAAGGAAGTTACCCATCTCCACCAAAATAACTTCTCTTGTATGGGGGCAGGTTGTCTTTACAAAGGTGTTTTTTTTATTCTTTAAAGCGTGTGAATTTTTCTACACGAGAGGACGCGATTCAACTTGTCCTAAATAAACTCATTCAAACTTTACCGCCACTTGTATTTTCTTATTTGGGCAATATGCAAAACTGAAATGAGAAAAAAAGATAAAGTAGCTGTAACAAAAATGGGACCTGAGTCCAGCTGAGACACATCTTTGTGCACAGATTGTCTCCGTACGACAGGAGTTCTGTCTCGGACATCAGACAGGTGTCCAACCGGTTACTCAGGCCAACTAACCCCGAGCCCTGGGCCTGGCTCTGGTGCCGTAACGCTGGAGGTCAGAGGTTAATGGAGCAGAGTGGCGCCGGCCAGTCATCCCCCAGGATCCTGGGTGGATTTGGTAAACATTGAAGCTGTCACTGCAGATTAATACTGAGAGGAGGTAGAACAGGGCCGAGCACACAGGGGGCTAATGGCTTCCAACTCAGCCATGAAAGTGCCTGTCTTACCCATTCTCCTCTCTCCCTCATCCCCACAGATAAGCCCCGACGGCTTAAAGAGGGAAGGGGGAACGAGTGAAGGAGGAGGGCTGGAGTAAAGAGAGCATAAGGTAGAAAAAGGAGTTAGTTCTGAAAAGAGGAACTAACAAGAAGGCAATAATCACAAGTGCACTTGAGCACTAAGTCAAACTAAGTCAAAAGAAAATAGGTAACATCTTAAAGGGACTTTTTTTCACCAAGACGTTTTTGTTTCTTCCTATTGTGTTGATGTTAAGTTCGGCCCTGAGGTCATTCAATGTTTACAGCTGTAAAGAGTACAACCCCAACCGCCAGCTCGCCTCTGTGGGGGATCTTCGGGGACTTTTTTTTCACACGTTATAAAGCGTATGCAAGCCTTGACACTTTGGTTTAGTCGTCATCGCATCTCAGTGTCAAGGAGGCGGCTCAAAACACTTCATATGCAGTTTGTGTCAAAGCAGGATATTGTATGTCCTTTCACTGTGTTCCTTTAGATTGTGGTTTCACACTCGCCACAACTCATGCGACAGAGGGAGAAATAAGATATAAACTTATCTAAGCATCTTATCTCAGAAGAGAGATTTTAATGACGTTGTGTACTAACATTGTGTGGTTTCTTTAAAAAAGCACATAGACCCTCTGATATTAAATCAGAGATCTACAAAAGGATGTAGAGCTGTCTTTCCAGAAGGGGGGGGCACATGTATCTGCCAATGCAAATAAAACATGACCGCAGAGATTCGACTGGTTTTCAGGCTTTTAATCTAAAGACAATTAGCAAACTTTTAAAGGCCATGATGTTTGTTCTCCTGCCACCAAGAAGCCAAAATATTCGTAATGCAGATTCAAAATCGGGTTTTATGTTGTCTACACAAATCTTTGAATTAATGCTGGAAGTCAGTTTTGATTGCAGGTGCTGAGAGAAGTCTTATATTTTATGATGATGTTTGTGCTGCACAAATTCATATTTTCTTAATAAATATAATTACTAAGAACAGCAGCTCAATCTGTTTGAAAACGTTTGACCTAACATTTCTACTTTTTCCCTCACTCTCGCTAGTCTCTCCGACGGTCAGTGTTGGCCTGTTTTCTTTCAGTGTTTGTTTTTCACATAATGAAGGAGAAAAGCTGTTAAAGAGTGGCACCACCAGCCGGGTCCGCATCGCTAGCAAACAACGATATACTGTTTTGTAAATAAACCTAATGGAGTGCAGATTTTCTTGAAAGATTCTTCAATTTGGGACAAGAAGTGAGCAGCGGTGCGTCTCTAAGCATTTAATGTATAATCAACTGACACTCCACATTGTTGGGTAACATCCAGTCATGTTGCTCTGACATGATGATCACACATCTTTGATTTCTCTGAATGTGTTACAAACCTCTCACTCAGAAACACCTTAATCTGTGCACAATCATTTAAAAGCCCCAAACTGCTGGGACTCTACTTTAACTCTGCAGAAAGTATTTTAAACAACTTGTAGAATACTGTACAGTAAACGCACAGAAAGGCAACCACAAATTTAAGTTTCAATGTTTTTATAGCTGATAGTTTTAATTGTGCCCGATTTTAAGGGGGGGCTGCAGCACCATTTGCCCCCCTATTTTTGCATCCCTGGATATACTGTATGTAATGGCCAAAATTAAATCATTGACTGTGAGTATTTTGCGGTTATCTTAGTGTGTGCATTTTGAGTTTTCATTGTAAGTACTTAGAAAGTATTTCAAATATAAACACTTTAGTGTCGTTTCCTGAAAAACATTTTGGGGATGTGTATTATCAGCATGTGATGATAATCTGTAGACGACAGGGTCGGCCGTCAGGAGGCCCACAGCCAACAAACAAATAAATGTCCGGTAGTCGCGTTCATGTTTACATGCAGTATTTTACAACTTCAGTCAGACACGTTCATCTGCAAGAAAAATCATGCATTTCTTTATCAGGCATTAGTGACCTGAATCTGATTGAGTTTTTGAACTGTTCAAATGTGTGTGGCCTTTCTGAAATAACTGTACTTCAACTGTACACAGACCCACTCATTCCTCCAATTACCCCTGATGCCCCCTCCCAGATTTGCTGTCAGTTGGCCTGCAGGGGGTTTGAGAGCAGCGGAGGGGGGGTTGTCTGAGCATATTCTATGCAGAACTCCATTGTACAGTCCTCACAATGGGAGCCTTTGATCTTAGAGGGGTGCACCTCTCCTCTCTGTCTCTTCCATGCCTCTTTCTCCTCCTTTTCCTCCTTCTACTTCTTCTCTTCTTTTCTTTTTTTCCAGTCTTAGCCTTGACCCTCCACGTACCGCCAAGAGGGCCGAGAGGAGAAAAAGGAAATGAAACACTGATTGAAATGAATGAAAATGTAATGAAGTGAGGAGAGGGGACAGAATATAAAGCATGGAGGGAAAACAAAAAAATCTGTTTTTATATTCCTCTTGTCCTGCCTTATTAAAAGGGCCGGGGGACGTACTGCGGTGGCCCTTTGACAGATTGTTTGTGGTATATTGTTCGGCCCCATCAACCCTCCGCTGACACAGAGCAGGTGCTGCCTGGGTGAGAGTTGTGCTTGGGATGTGGAGGCTCAATGATGGGAGGGTTTGCTGTAAGGGTGGGAGCTTGTGAAGGGGGGCAGGCAAGACAGTAAATGTCCATTCCCTGATGGAGTCTGTCAGGTCAATATTTTCTATACGTTGAGGCTGCATTGATAATTCTGCTGCTTCGATTCAACCACGCTCCCCTACTGGCTTACTGGCCACCACAATGCCCCATCATGTTCTCTGTGCTTGGCTTTGAAAAACAGAGCCCTCCTCCCCTCCCTCTGTAACCCTCCTACCAATAGCCCAATGCTCCAGTGAGCGTCTATAGATTCCTGGATCTGCACAGCGTTGCATTGTCTGCCTGTCCTGGCCTTCTGCCAAGAACCGGGCCAGCTTTGGAAAAGTTGTACTTCACCAGAGCCTAATCTTTTCTCTGGCCCGCTTCTTTTCTTGCTCCCCTCCCTCCTCCATTCTTCCCTTTCTTCTCCCTGCTTGGCTATTTTCTTTATACCAGAGAGCCTGTGAGTATTTACCAATGCACTGGCATTGAGGGTTTTTGTGTGACGGACTGGATGGAGTGCAAAAGGCGGAGTGGAGGGGTGGTGCTGAGGCTATACTGAATAAACAAGGGTATGCATGTTGTACTGTAGTGACCGCAGATATAGTCCGAACTTTGTAGAGAAGTTTGAGGTTGGTTTACCTAACTGAAAAACGTACTTGCTTACTTGTCACTTCACTCAAGTGGTTTCAAATAGTTTTGTTTTTATTGGGCCAAGTTATGAGATAACTATCGCCAGCCAGCAGCCAAACACAATTGAGGTTAATGAAATTTAATTTATGGTGACTGAAGCTTCCACAGCAACACCTCTTTCCAACCAAACCCCCGCTGCTCTGGCTATTCCCCAAACCTCGCTGTGAACAGTTTTCATTGGAACTACTCTACTGAAGAAATGCTGGTAGTTCACTGATAGTTTATGGGGCTAAAAATACTTGAACTTAGGTTGTTTGTAAAACGTGTTTTACAACCTTAAAAACAGAATTGTCTAAACTGATTTTGACCATCCAACTTGAAGTAGAGGCTAAAGGCCTGCTATGAAAAGCTTCTTCCGGCTGTGTCACATGGCTTGCCAGATCTCTTCCTAAAAGATCTCCCCTGACTTTTGGATGTTTCAAGAAAAAATGACAGCATCTTTGGTTTAAGCAAAGGTCCAAAAACATCAATGTCAAGTGTTTGAATGGGCCTAAGGACAGAAACAGTTTGATGTTATTATAGAATGCCAAAGTTGGAAGGGAATGGAAGTCGAGGTGGTTAATTTGGTGTCATACATGTTGGATTTTGAGAGACAGAAGTGCAGTTCAGTTTTGAAAACAGTTCCCGACTTCCCATACAAATATGAATATGAAGTTTTTTGGTGCAACACAACAATATAACAAGATTACAATGGCACTCCTTGAGCTTAAAAACAATTTGAATATTAAACAGTCTATCAATAAAGCCACAAAGTGCAATGTGATGCTTAAATGAGAATTAGACAGCAGCTGTACTATATGTAAACAATTACATTGTGTGTGTGTGTGTGTGTGTGTGTGTGTGTGTGTGTGTGTGTGTGTGTGTGTGTGTGTGTGTGTGTGTGTGTGTGTGTGTCAGTGTGTTAGGGGGGTTGTCAGGTCATGTTCAGGTGTTTGCCAGCTTGGGGGGAAAAGCTGTTTTTCAGTCTCCTGGAGTGTGAGTTTATTGTCCTGTATGGCCTGCCAGAGGGGAGTAGTTGGCAGAGGTGGAAGCGAGGGTGGGTCGAGTCACGGACAATGTTTAATGCTCTGCTCCGGCAGAGTGCCTGGTAGATGTCCTCAATGGCCAGCAGCTGAGTCCCAATGATGTTCTTGGCTGCCCTGATGATCCTTTTCAGGGCTTTCTTGTCCTTCTTGGTGGAACTAGCAAAGTTGTGATGCAGTATGTAATGATACTCTGCACAGTGCATCTGTAGAAGTTTATCAGAAGCTTCTGGTGGCAGACTGGCTCTCGTCAGCTTTCTCAGATAAAACAGCCATTGTTGTGCTTTTTCCAAAGACACAGGATGTCTGTGTGGACCAGGGGAAGTCTGAAGTGATGTGTGCCCTCAAAAACTTACAGCTAAAGAGTCTTTTTTATCTGACTCACCATTTATTAGCACTGGACTGTGGCTTTGTTTTCATCATCTTCCTAAAGTCTAATATAATCTCCTTCATTTTCCTGTTGTCAAGAATAAGATTGTTAGTGGGACATCAGGATATCAGGTTCTGCAACTCATTTCACTTTTCACTTTTGGGGATTAGTCCCATGGCTGTCACATCATCCGCAAACTTTATGATGGTGGGGCGCAGGATAGCCTAGCGGTTATGTTGCACGCCACATACATACACACTGCATGTCATCCCCAAATCTCTCCTCACAACATTTCCTGTCTCTTGTCAGCTGTCCCATCTAATGAAGGCAAAAATAGCCCCAAAAAATGACCAAGCTGTACGATTGTGTTAGTTGCATGGACAGGTATGGGAGTCATAGATGGAGAGGATATACAGGATAGGGCTCAGCACACACCCCCTGGGGTTTATTTATTTTAACCATGGTGACAATGTAAGGTCAAACCTAACTCATAGCAGTTTAGAAGTTATAATAGGTTTTGTAGCTAGCAGTTCTGAAAACACCAAATCAGTGATATTGTCGAACTCATTGAAGCATCAGATCCAAAAACTATCGTAAAGTGCGTTTGGTTTTAAAAGGGAGTTACAAAAGTGTATATTTCTCCACTTAATCTGGAAATGAAAAAGTCTCACAAAAAGTAATTTGATGTCATCAAAGTTTGTACGCTTGACACCTGGTGGAAGTTGTTTCTAAAGAAGACATTTTGTGCCCATATAAGATGTGGTCATTTTGAGGGTTTTCATGTTCACTACAAATTCCTTTCCCCAACTATAGTGTGACTCTCTCTGTCTTTCAATGGCTCTACCTCTTCTCTCTGGGACATGATAAGACTAGTATTTCCTAAGGGGCGACCTAACCCCGCTCTCCTCCACCCCCCAAGCTTACAGTGTCATGTCTCCCAGCAGCACCCACACCTATGCATCGGGGTGGATCCCACTTCTGACAGCTCTCTACATCCCAGACGTAAACACGGGTGACAAATGGGCCGCGATATCAGGTATCAGGTGTCGGCGTGGAAGATTTATAAGGTAACAAGACAATGGGGGGCAGACACAAAAGCCCCTATAGCTACCATCAGCACTGCAGCCAAAACCCACTTAAGTTTCTGCAGCCATGGAGAGAATTATTTCCCTTTTAATCCTTTGAGTTTTCTCATCCATGCGGCACAGATTAGAAGCTCTCTCACGGCTGAATCAGATGTTGGAGGCTCTGCAGGAGGACATGTTTTGGTTTGTTGATTGAGGACAGGGGAGTCAGGCACAAGAGGACTTGTTGTGAAATAGAGGAAGTTCCTACTTATGGAGAGGGAAGTTGGGGGTCATGTTAAGCTCGGTCTGGGATGGAGAATGCAGTTGTCCATGTCATCCGGTTTCACAATAAGCAGCTGGTAGACTCTGTATAAAAGTCTTGAGAGAAAAAAGCTCCTTTCTCTTTGTATTAAATCAGCTTAAACATCCTGTTTTCATTGGTAGATGTTTTGATATGTAATAAAAGCACTCAGTATAGGATCAGCTTGTGTTTGTGTAAGAGAAGGGTAAAAAGTTAAAGCTGCAGAATCCACAGATGTAATCAATCAAGGGGTGCAGAAAAAGTTCATTAAACATTCCCTGTTTGGAAGCCATAAACTGCAGTGATATGTAGACAGTGTATACAGACCTGAAATGATAAAATATAGCTGTTATCTAAATGCATCGGGTTCATGGTCACTCCCTTTTGGTGTGGATTTCAACACAAGGCCTTTCATACTGTAGCTCTGAGTTGGTAAGACTTCAGAAAAAGAGCTGGAGCTGAGACAAACTAACAACTTCAACTCAGCTATGTCCCTTATTATGAATAACTCATCCTTCAAGAGGACAGCTGGGGCTCAGTTGGTAGAGTCATGGTCTTTCAACCGGAAGGTCGAGGGTTCGATACCCAGCTCCTGCAACATGTCCGTTGTGTTCTTGGGCAAGACATTTAACCCCAATTGCTCCCTCTGATTCACTGGCGGCGTATGAATGGGTTTAGTTACTGATGGTCTCACTATATACCACTGCCATCAGTGTGTGAATGGGTAGGTGTGACATGCAGTGTAAAAGTCTGAAAACTAGAAAAGCGCTATATAAGCTCAAGACCACTTACCATTCCTTCGTAAAATAAAAATTGATGAGTTGTAAAAAAAAATCCACCCTCTGTACCGTGTAAGTCAGCAAAGACATGAGCTATTCAGACCAAATTTTCGTTTTTTCCAACCAGCCTGTAAACGTTTTTCTGCTGTAAAAATGGGCGTATTTGAGTGGGTGTGTATGTGACTTCTGAGGCTTTTTAAGCCAGCCTCAAGTGGACACTTGAGGAACTGCATCTTTTTGCACTGCCTCATTGGATTCATTTTTCAACACAGGAGGTTGCTGCTTGGAACAATTGATATGGCTGCAGATATTGTGAAATTTTGAGACAGAATGAAAAAAAATTCTTTTTAACTTTCAAGGATTTTACTTACTGTGCAAAGGTACGTACTGTAGAAGGCTGATTTCCTAATCAAAGAATAATAAACAACATTATTACACGTATTTGACATTGTAAACTAAGCAATCAAAGATGCTCAAACTCAAACAAACTACTGGATTCAACCATCTCTAAATCACCTGAAGCATTGTTTTGTACAATGCATCAGTGGAAGGCCAATATCTGTCGATAAATTCTACATTGGCCCACAAATCACCACTTCAAATTTGTTTTCATACTAGCATGTCATTTTGTTATATGAAACTATGGCTAGTTTAAAGTAAAATGACATTTTCTTGTGGTCTTGAAGTCATTTATTGTGCAGAAACAGAAATCTCAGCAGGACCAAAAGACCCTCTCATCCATCTCTAAAGCATCAGGGTGATGACATGAGAAAGAGGGGATGAGTGTGTGTGTGTTGGAGGAAGGAGGTGCTGGCGCCATGTACCACCAGATCCACACAGGATCTGGAAATGGTGTTCCTGACACGTGAAAATCCTGCACACAGGACACACACTCCCCCTTCCTGCGTACAAGACACAATCACCCACCACCTCCTCCTACGCTGCACGCCCACGGCCACCCTCAGATGAGCTGAAACTGGAGACGCGGTCAGCAGGAGTAAACCTCCACCCGTCATCCCCACTCCCTGTCCTTTGTCTCCTCACAATGTGGAGTATACAGATTGCTCGTACAGCTCCTCAGGGAGAGGCTACGGATTGTGTAGGTGTGTGTATGTGTGTGTGTGTGTGTGTGCGTGTGTGTGTGTGTGTGTGTGTGTGTGTGTGTGTGTGTGTTTGGGTGGCTTGATGCATGCAAGGAGTTGTTTGTTGGTATGCTTCTACCCTCATTTAACCTCTCATTGTTTGACTTTTCATTACTCACCCTGATCATGACACGTTGTCCTCATATAAAGGTGCAGACATAATTGAACATGTCACAAATAAAAACACTCTCTTGACAATACTTCCGATTTTTCGAATGATTCTCCAGAAAATTGACCTGTTAAAAATGTTGAAACATAAATCAACATTTAATCAAATAATTGTGTGTTGTATGAAAGTTGTTTCTTATGGTGACAAATAGAAAAGCACTTCAAGACTCAGCAGTTCTTCTCTGTTTTGTGGTCTGTTTTAAGGATCTAAAGCACATTTTTCTCCTGCTTTGCTGTTGTGATTCACTCTGCTGTCTCTGACAGCTTAAACCTTGACTTGTCAGCAGCTACAGGCAGCTATTTTTAGCCAAATAGCTTCAGAAACCCAGCACCAAACAGAAAAAGTTAGGGAGTTGGAAAGAAAGGGAAGTTTAGCAGCTATACGTGCAAATATTTTGCTTAAAAGTTGTGGGTCCAAGCAAATATCACAACAAATTCATACTAAAGTTGCTTCATGTTTGCAGCATGTCATAGGGAACTGTTAGCTAACATCACAAGGAGCATTGACCATCACCTCTGAATCATTGAGTTTCTTCTAAGTAAAGAAGGAAATGAAAGACTTGTGTTAGTTGCATGGTTTATAGTTGTTGTTTTTTCATTAGCTTTTATTTTTATTTCATTTTAAGTTTTTATTTCAATTTCAGTTTAGTTTGAACTAGTTTGTAATGCTAGTTTGTTTGTTTGTTTGGTTTTGATTTTGTAAAAATCCTCAATGAGTTTAGTTTTTGTTTGTGTTAATGTGTTAGATTGAGATTTTTGTGATAGACCTATGATACTTGTCAGGGTTGAGACCCAAGAGGGCAAGGAAAAGTGAACATCACCATTTTGTGCCCACAAACCGAATGATGCAGCACCTAAGCTCATCGACAACTCCAGTCGCTGTGCCTGAGACAAATCATAAAGTTGGAAAGTCTTTTTCATCTTTGGTTTGTGTGGAATTGAACTTTGGTTTGCTTTGGCCTTAACATTCGCTAAACAGACTCCAAAACTGCAAACTTGATTTGAGTGCATCGCATCCTTAATTTCCCAAATTTAACATGAAAAGGTATATTTTTTAACCTGCTGCGTTTGCACACGAAAGCGTGCCCTGAAAAAGTGGAAATAGGCCATCTCAGTAAGGCACTGCCTCCTAGTAGCCACAAAATCAGTTATTGAAGGCTCAAAACAAGAGGGATACAAATACACTTTTTCTTTTTAAGATTATTTATCCAGAGTGTCACTGCACTAGAATCTAACCAAAATTACAATCAAGTCAGGTTTGATCCACCTGCTCTGGAAGACTTTTAGGACTCCATGATAACATTTAGCAAACGTGTGCTCGTCTTTAGACTTATTCTTATATAAAGAAAAACTAAATTTGGTTTAAGCAATATCCTTGAACTGAACTTCTAACCAAGGCCAGTTGTTTTTGGTTACAGAACATAAATCATCCGATAATCCTATAATTAGCTCCCTGACTGAATCTGTTTGTATTACGTTATTTATTACAGCGGGTCATCATCAGTCTTTTGATTGCACTTCAGTTAAAACCACACAGCAACATTTTTCCACTGCCGTCCAAACATGGCGTCACACCAAATTCTTAAAGTCCCCTTGCTGGGTGGAGTTTTCCCAGACGGTTGCAGGCACTGGGCCCTGATTGGCCGACAGAGACGGTTGCATTGAGTGACGGGCTGTCAGAGGGGATCCATCGGGGGGACAATGTGCCCAGTCAGAGGCTCAGAGGTCAGGCTGTTAACAACGGCTCCTCTGGTGAAGTTTGTTTTCTAGCGAAGAGCCACCCTTTCATGTATGCCACTCATTACCAGAGCTTGTGCCCCCTGCTGCCTCCAACAAGGCCGTCTGTGTGCACGAATATCTGAGTGTATGTGTTCCTACCAAAAAACTCTTCCTGTGACCCTGTTTTGCCAGAAATGGAGCGCACACAATATGGAATCCGACTCAGGTTGACCTGATCTGATCTAGGCTGCGAATGTGTTTTGTTTGGCATCAAAGAGGAACAGTCCTTGTGTATTTTATCTGGAAAACCTCTAGTGCCTTGCTGGAGTTTTACTCTAGCTTTCCCAAGCTTATAATAACCACAGGCAGCATCTTTTCAGCTATTTCCAGCTGTCTGCGCTCCAAGCTTTTACATAATCAGTGTTACAAAAGAAGAAGGGACATCTTGAAAAGTGCTGTGCAGATATGGAATAGTTCCTAGAATGTGGCTCCCCTTGGGGTGAGAAGTCAACAGGGGTAGATTTTTAGGAGTTGCCCGAGAGCAGTAAAGCGAGGAGGAACAGTGGATGTCCTATGGAGGAGAACATGAGCATAGATCATCATAGCTCGGAGATAGACGAGTGTTATTTTGAGCAGATAGACTCAGGCCTTTTCTGTGGGAGAAGAGAGAATGACTTAGGCTGTGAAATCATACAGTTTGCATGAGATAACATCTCTTTATGTAAGAATGTCTGCACTGAAAACTCTACTATTTTGACTGAATGAGACAGATATGTGGGATATCTGATCTGGTCTGGCGCCCCTCATGCTATTGTACATAAACCAGCAGCAGTTGGATCTTAGTTTAAATTATTCAAACATCCCAGAACTAAAACATTTTTCCACCCTGATTTTGGCCAAATTCAGTCAGTTGATATCTAAATTTCAGGTGTAAGGTGTCACAGTAATTTACCACAGCATGTACCTGTTCAACCAATTTGTCATCAACCATTTTTATAACTGAAATGTTAATCTCAGAACCCATCAGCTATCATCTGGAAAAGGCCTCTGGAAGCTAAGGCCAACTCTTTTCGGGCTTTCAGTGCAGCCAACGATTAGGGATAAAGCACTTCCCATCAGTCTTTTTCATTTTTTGTGAGTTGCCTTTTTTTAGAGTTCGACTAGAAACTTGGGAGGAAAGAAGGGAGTTGGTGTTGAGAAAATACGTCCAAGAGTGAATTGTTTGCAGCACTCATCTGCAGATGTAATTTAAGAGATATTAAACATAATGAAATCTAAATCATATGACTGCCAAGAGATTTGGGGATTGCATTATGACTGATGCGTTAAGCCCCTTTTGCTCTCCACATGGGCTTTTTTCCTGTATATAACCAATGCTCTGTTCAGAGACACTTCCTTCATCCCTCAGCTCCCCCCTCCCCTCCCGTCTCAGTCCTGTTTCACTAGCAGGGTTCTGTAAGGCAGAGAAAGCAGCAGACGAGTGCTAATAACCATCTGAAGACGGGTTTCTGAGATCAATTTGAATGATCAATGATACGCATCTCTTCGGTTGTTATGTGTATGTCTTTTGAGGCCACAAAAAAGTATTTTCTTGGGTTTGGAAAGCCTGTCGATGTCACAGTTCAAGGAAGAAAACAAAGAGAGTTGGCCCAGGTGTTTGAAGGGCTAACAGTTGGAGAAAGGGGGGTTTTGAAAAAAAAAAACATGTATCAAACATGTTTGAGCCTCTGAGTGAAACATGAAAAAGCTACAGGAAGCGCCTTCCCATTCTCATGCACACAGAGCCGAGAACAACAAATCCAGAGGGAGTTTGACTTCACTCTCTTCTTAGGAGATTATTCCTCCACAATATATTTACAGTATGCAACATTCTGAAGATCAATATTCATAATGTTGCATATTAAGCCTTTAAGCTGAGTCTGTAAATAGAGATCCCTGAAGTTTAACTAAAAATAAAGAAAAGGTGCAAACATGTGAAACATGAGGTGTTTCTTTCAAGCAGTTTAAAAATATAACATCTTTGATTTGAGTTAAATGTGAAACATATATCACGGGTGTGTGCAAGAACTCCTGCGTGCAAACACTATATGTGTGAATGAGGATGTGTTGCATGCATTTTAGTGCATGTGCGTGGGATCAGTTGCATGTGTATGAATCTGTTTTTGTGTTGATCAAACAAGGCCTTTCTCTGCAGAAGAAAGCAGCTCACTGTCCTCGTGATGTTCTTGGTCTAAAGTCTAGCCCGGTCTGGGTTCAGGCCTGCAATGTCTGGACCGCTGTGTCTCTGAAGCTGGGCCTTGTTCCCAGCTGTTTGTTCAGCTGGCCCACCAGCGGGGACACCAGGGACGCAACCCCACCTCTTCTCAAGCCCAGTCGGACACCTCCACCACTGCACCCACACAGGTCACCAACCTCCTGACCCCCTCACCCTGGGGTTATTTGCTCCGAGGCCATCGTTTAAGAAGGGTGTTTTGTTCGGCCCTCATTTGGTACGCAGTCTCGGCTTAGGCTCTTGTCATCAGTGCCATTGATCTGTTCCAAATGAGCTGATTAGGGGGCCTGCAGTTTGTCCCGGTTAGTGGGCTGGCCTGAGCTGGGCTGAGCTCTGCAGGATGAGGAGGAGGAGGAGGAGGGAGTTATGAGGATGAGGGACAGGGGTCAGAGTGCATGTAGAGCAAACACAGTTGGGCATTCAGGCTCAAAGATGCAACATGAAATTAGTGGTTGTTTGAAGAGGATTGGATCAAGCCTGTTTGGTTGTGTTTGTTATGTCTCTGCAGGCCCCCATGGCTTCAGAGATGCTGCAGCGCTCACATCAGTTTTTGGTTTTCACTAATGGACTTCAGAGATCCCTTTTACTTTGTCTTTTAGCTTTGTGAAGCTTCTCGTAAAGCTCAGGTGTGGCCCGTTTAAAGGTTTAGTTATGGTGAGCTTATCCATACCGGCCAAAGGTTAGAAGTTGGGTCCTCACTGATGTCAAGAAGCTGAAAATGTTCCCTTAGATATTTTGAACTGATCTCAGACAACGTAGAAGGAAACTCCACAGATGGAGGTCGGTGCTCTCAGAGATTTCACATATGCTGATGTATTGTCCCTGCATGCTCTCATTTCAACATCTAGTTTTATTACTATATGTTAAAAAATGAAAATACTCACATTTGTGATTTTATTGAGAACCAGAATGTCAGTGACTGTTTGGTTAATGTGATGCCTTCATTTTTAAACCTTTGCCTTTACCCTCCTTCTCTTATTCAGTTTTAAGAGTCAGCTCATTATAATGGCTATCACATGGATTATATTTATAAGGGAGATTAGCCACAGCATGTCCAACTGATTAGTGAAGTGCGTCATTCAATCAAAAAAAATCTTGAAAGCAGCAGTCAGACCACCGCACATTACACAACTGCTATTACGATTAATGTGCATTTCTATTAGCTGCAGGGAACTCTTTAGATGTGTAGCCCAAATCAAAAGATGGACATTTTTTAAACATGTAGTCAAGGGAAGTCAATTCATTTTTTTTTTAGAGGGCCAAATTTGAAAAAAAAGTGAACTTTTTATTTAAAATGTCCTCTGTGGAACATGTAAAGCTTCAATGTATATGTACTACCGTGACAAGTCACCTCTTTAATCTTAAAAGAGAGGAAGTTGTTGAAGTGCACACACCCTTACATCTTTTTCATCCATCTGAGTGTCCAAAATTACTTCTGCTCAAAAAAAAGACAACTAATAAATGAGGTAAAAATCCCGCTAATGAAATGATTGTCTAAAAGTGGAAGTGAAAAAAACTTGTAAAAGTAGTAGTAGTATATTTTTCACATGTATTGTCAGTTTGACTCTCTTCACTGCCCTCTGCATTAACACCATGTTAAGGTAAAACTTTGATAAAGAAAATATTTCAGTGCTAAATGATCAAAGGGACAGATATGGCCCACAGGCCACCATTTGAATTGGTCTGCAGCGGTTCATTTGCTCTGGCCTGAATCAATGAATTGGCCTGTGTAAGTTTTAATCAATAGACTGTAAAAAATAGAAGAGGACACTGTAAGTTGCTTTTGAAAGTGTTGTCAGTAAGTGCCTTACCTGCATTCTTTCAAATGGCCAGCAGGGGAGACTTCCCTGGTAGTGTTTTGAACCTGAATGGAAAGAGGCCCTATACTTCTAATTCTCTTAAATTACTACCTCAGTTAATGTTCTCCTCACATCCATATACACTCAATCAGTAGTTACACATCTTCTGTACAGTGCATATTATTTGGTGGATTATGGTCCTATTTAGAGTTGTCTAGGGGAGCTGCATGTGTTGACGCAAAGGACAGATTTTTAACCCTGACTCTACCTGTACTTTTCACCCTTTTAAAACTCAGCATTAAGTTGGGATAAGCTGATGTGTTAATGAAGTAGGAAATCCGCGAGGGAGAGGACTGTGGTGATGATGTTATTATCAGGTAACTGCTGCAATCTTCACGGACAAAATGAGGCCGCTATTATTGTGTCAGACTCTGTCGCCTCGTCAGCCATCTTGGAATTCTGCAGTGTCTTGTCCATGGCCGATGGGGAAATCTTCCCACTGCGAAGGACATGTGTGAAAAAGCAAACTCGGTAAGGTTTCGAAGACGGCCTTTCCTGAGGTTTTTCTAAAGATTTTCAGTCGTGCATGTTCGAAAACAGCTATAGAAGATCAAATAGGGTATTTATTTGGGGCATGGCTATCTGTGATTGACAAGTTGCCTCGTCAGTAACCTGTCAATCAGGATGGAGACACAATAATGCCAAATATGGTCACTTCTGCCTACAAAAATACAAGACGGCTTCAACCGAAATGTGAACAAATGTGTGTGATCACTGTAACTAAATCCCTTTCTCTTATACAGTCTATTGGTTTATCCCCTGAATGTGGTTGCCCTTTATAGAAAATAAAATCGCACCAAACAAAATGAACCAGAGAAAGGACCCAGATTCCATTTCAACCTGAAAACGGGTAAATCACCTTAATAGTAAGGAGTGAGCTGCAGAACCTCTTTAGCCCTGCATGTGTCCATTCATGCATTAATGTGTGTCAGAGTGTGCTCCTATTTATCAGCCTTGGGACCTTATAATTACAGTCTTATTGTAATCTAACACTCCCACATCTCGCTGTGTAAACTGAGAGTCCTCCCTCCTCTGGGTCGGGGATTAAGACGAAGGCCCTGCTGAGTGAGCTGCACATTACTCTGAGACACCCACTACACTTGTCAGGGAGACATTGGTGATCTCAGAGCGGTTTTTAGGTTTGTATAAGACGCACAGATAAGGAGACAGAGTGGTTAATCACGGACACAGAGGGGTTACCTACAATTACTCACACAATTTGTCAATGAAGCATAAACAGAGAGGCGGTGATTTGAAATAACAGTACTGTATATCAGAGTAATGTGGACACACTGTGCACATGCGTGATCAGAGACTCTGTGCATAGATCTGATCTGAAACCAGCTACAATGACTCCATTGTTTTACTCTTGTTTACTGCAAGCTGATATTTTCCACCAACTGAGCGGGTTTATGGTGTGAAAATGTTTCTTCCACTGGGATAGTGAAACTCTAAATATGTTGGAAGGATGTCACGTAATTATCCAGTGCAGATGAAGCCGTTTTCTCCTGGCAAAGCTTACTTTTTTTTATTAGCGAGGACGCTCTGCTGTGGAGTGTCACGGGTCAAAGTTCACAGGGTTAGGGTGGATGGACACTGTGTCCTCACATCCGTCTTCATTAGAGGTCTGGAAGTACTCAGTGGTCAGACTTCCTCCCTCCTCCTCCCTCCTCCTCCTCCTCCTCCTCCTCCTCCTCCTCCTGCTCTTTCTTTTCAAAACTATCTCTCCATTACTGATAAACAGCTTCATCAGAAGACGGAGCTCAGCAGTGTCAACACAGCGCTGCCTGACATGATCCACCAGGGAGACAAACTCTGCAGTAAACAACTCGTAACTCTCTCCAACATGCTGCTCTGAATTTCATTCATTGTTATCGTTTGTAATGTGTTTATTTTGAACTTCAAACACATTTAGATGGTGAATGGCTTACTTTAGTGAAGATAGCATACTTTTGCCATGTGTAAGCACTAAAAGCACCAAGTAATCAGTAGTCAGTCAGCAACCTCTAACTCACTCTCAGATTAACTTATTATACTGAACATCATTGTAGATGAAAGAGTAAAACCCTAGTGTTGCTTATAATGGTAAAAAAGCACTGAATACAGAGACACAATCTGCAAGTCCTCTACTTTATTTTACAACTGACCACAATTAGTGACGGAAAATAAGCACAAAGTAGCAAATTGTGCTCTTAAAGTTTCACACATAACAAACTTTTACAACTCTTATTCCTGTCTGTGTTGCAGCTCAACATGTTTCAAACGGCTCTTTGTGTGAATGCAGCCCATTGGCCCCAAATTTTTGTGCAGCAGTATCAGTTTTTTCCTCAATATGTTCATCATGTTGAGACATGGTACAGTCCTGCTGCAATTTCAACATTTCACATTTTTCAGAAGTATGAAATAAATACCCAAATGAGATCCTAAAAGGATAACTGCTGCAGAGAATTATTGTTCAAGTGTACAAGTTTGTAATCTCTATGTGAAGATCTGAATAGTTTTACCTCAAGACTTCTAAAAAATAACTCAACTAAAGTAGAAAATAGTGATAATTAAATTGATTAGCTGATTTGCTCACACATTAGGCCTGTGGTGGTCACAGAGACTTTGTTTCTCGTGAACTAGTCCCAACTAAAACACAGTTTTAATGCATTTTTGTGACACTGGACATTCAACAGTTATGAGCTTCCTAGTTTTCCAAACGCAGTGAATCAATGAATGTGTGAAACCATTTGTCATTTTAAACAATAACATATTTTTGGGGAATAAGAGGACTACAAAAAGGAACCTCAACCTCCAGTGTTGAAAAATGAAGCCAATGTGAAACTGCAAAAAAAAACTGCAGTTCCTCTAGTGTCCACTCGAGGCACGATGCAAGGAATCCTCATAAGGTCCCGTACAAAAACACCCATTTTAACTGTAAATAAACTTGTTTACAGCCTAATGCAAAAAATAATTTACTATCAATAGCTCATTTCTTTATTTGTACACACTGTATGGGGGGGGGGGGGGTGAATATTTCTAGGACCAATCTGTTTTTATTCGACAACGAGTTATCCATAAATTTGCATAATTTGGGGTTTTCAAGGAAGCTGAAGGCCTGTGTCAACTCCATCTCTTGGCCTTTTTTACTAGACCGACTGACCAATGGGTGATGTCACTGAGACTACATCCATGTTTTATACAGTCTACGTTTAAATGTCAAACTATTTGCTTGGACCTAAACTATTATTCTGGGGAGCCAGTTGGCCTAGCGGTTAGCTTGCGTTCCTTATTCAGAGGCTTTAGTCCTCCTAGCAGTGCGGCCCAAGTTCGTGTTCAACTTGCAGCTCTTTTCCAGCATGTCATTCTCCACTCTTCCTCTTGACCCGGTTTCCTTCTCTATCCACTGTCCTCTCAAGTAAAGGACAGAAATAAATCTTTAAAAAATAAGATTCACGCTTAAAGCTTTGTTCCAACAAAGAGCTCCGTGTGCTGCTACTTCTCATTCCCTATCCTGATACATAAGTTCAGTTGCAGTGGAACAAGATCACATCTTATTAAAAAAATGTCAAAGCAGACTCTAAAAACCAACTAAATGCAAACTGTACCCTCTTGTCCTTCTTATAGAGACTCACTGAAACATGATTATTCTTGTCATGTGGCTGCCACAGAGAACATCCTGAAACTCCTCAGAAGATCAGGAAACCAAGGCCTATAGTGGAGCATCCAACTGGATCTGAACTAGACTAAACTAGATTGAAGGAGACACTCGATCAAAGAGCAGACACAACACATGTGAGGGGACTGTCCTTCTTCCACCCTGAAGTCCTTATCAGAACAATGACATCACTGTGGTGTTGTCTGTCTGTGACATTACCAAATATGTGGCGACAATTGAGGAGGGAAAAGAGCAAAAAGAAGAGTGATGACGGGAATTAGACGGAGATGGAAAGAAGGACGCATTGACAGAGACAACAACAGTGTTTGAAAGAGAAAGAGAAGAGAGAGAGAGGGGGGGGAATAAAAGGGAGAAAGCCTCGAGCTGCGGCTTGGCTGAACTCACCGTGAACCTCAGCAGATTTATTTTCTCCAGAGCCCGTTGCTCGCTCAAAGGGGGCCAGATTTACATGCCTCACCCCGGGCTGCTGTGAAGCTCAACTCGGGGTGCTGAGGACGGGATATGTGGACAATATGGAGTCTTTTTGAAGGTTGCAGGGGTTAGAAGGAAAGAGGGAAGAGGGTTTGGAGTCTACGTTCTGCTCCATTATTTTCTGGCCTTGGGTTTAATGTGCCCTGGTGAAGCGTTCCTGCTCAGCAGCTCACCAAGCTTATTAGAAACACTCCCTCCATTAAGCAGGGTGTTTCATTTTAAAAGCCTGTCGTTTGTTATTGGCAGAGACGGTGTGAGCCGATGGATCTCTGCTCCCACCGCTCGCTCCCTGCATCAACCGACTGCTGAGTTATGTAATTTTTTAACACGATCTGGTTTATGTAAGCTGTAACATAATGTGCTGTTCTAACACATGTTGAGACACAAAAGCATTGACGTGAATCGTTGGTACACAAATACAGGTGTCGAACGTAACTCAGGCTTTATATTACAGGGGAAACAGGAGGACATTGACAGATATCTTTCTCTTTTTGTTGTCTCTCTTTTCAGTTTCTTTGATGACAAAGCATAGACAGTGTGACGCCACGCTGAGGTCTGTATTTAAAACACGAGCTCAATAAAAGACGATTTCTGATGTATGTTATAATCAAAGCACAATACTAACCAATCAATAAAACTACACGTGGCATAAATCCAATGCAGTATGAGAAGTTTATGTGCTCTCTGTGACATTATTATAATGTGATCTACAACTTAAGCAACAGAATTCAAACCCATCCTCTTCAGTCTTTCTGGGAAATGTAGACAATCTCAAAGACAAAAACATGCAGAGCGTCCCTTACATTTCATAGCCTGAGACTGACTTCATCCCCAGATGTTTTTAAGGGGCTCTACACACATTTTGCACACCAAATTTAGTTTACTTGGCCTGTGAAAATGTTTGTATAATATCTCGGATATAATGTGTAAAACAAGTACAAATGTTACATAATGGGATTCATGGCTCTTTGAAGATAACGGCCCCTTGTGGCTCCACTCCTTTGCGAGAGCTGGGTAATCTTCTTTTCAATCATGGCGTATTATTATTTAGGGGTGGGAGCTAACTTTAGGTAAGGCGGTTAATGTTAAAAGTAATGCTAAGTTAAGCTAGCTCTTTCCCAAATATCTCACTCTAAATATTAGCAGAAGGAGAGAGAGAGAAATTATTTTTCATATTTGGCAATCCAGCTTAGAGAAGCATAACTGCAACTGTAACTGGACTGGAGGGAAACAAAGCGGTTTCTTTAACCCCACCATAATCCCAGAAGATATTCGGTTCATCATGAGTCTGGTTCTGTTCTCTTCTAAGGAACTTTTTCCTTCCTACTGTTACTTAAATGTTGTTACTGTAATTATTTTGCTCGTGGTGGATTGCGTATGGTCTAGACGTGCTCTTTTTGTAAAGTGTCTTCAGATGACATTTGTTATGAATTGGCTCTATACAAATACAAATTGAATGATTTATTAAAAACATCTCCACCTTAAAAAGCCAGTTTCTGGCTGCTTGTTCCTGTTAATGAAGATGAATAACACTGTTGCCTTGCGACATCTATGTCTGATGCAATAGTACACAAAAGGGAGTGATGCTGAACTGAATATCTGCACCGCTGAGATTCTGTCGAGATTCAGCCGAGTGCTGAAGATAATCACAGCAGTGCAGACATCCAGAACAACATCTCAACCTCGAGTGAGATGTTGCTTTTATAAAACAGTTTAACTATCAGTAAACAGAAGAAAACAGGTTGTTTTTTTAAACTAATCATTTTTTGCTCCACCAATTCCACCAGTTCAACATCGATACTGAAACGGAAACATTAATGCTACCTTGTATAGTATATCCATGTTTACCACAGACCATGTTTATGTACATGTATTTGTATGTTTTAATTTATCATTCAGCAGGTTAAATAAGAGTCTTCTTTGTGATTTGAAGTTTTTGTTTTTTGGGCCATTTTTGCCTTTATTGGATGGGACAGCTGAAGAGAGAGAGGAAACATTAGGAGAAGACAGTGGGGGACGACATGCAGCTAAGGGCCGTGGTCGGACTCAAACCCACGGCCGCTGCGAAGAGGACTATAGCCTTTGTACATTGGACGTGCTGTTTTGTGTATCAGAGGAATGGGCTAGATTAAACAGGACAAACTTGACCTGCATGTTAACTTACAGTATTCAGAACACTTGGTTTAGGTGGAGTGATACACGTGTGTGAAAAGTCTCAGGGATGTTGTACTTCATGTCAGCACTCATGGAAAGCTTCTTGTTCAATCAGAACGCTTGGTCGGAACTAACTGTTGTGTGATTGTTTTTTGTGCATAGCTTAACTTTGATGTCTTTTAAAGAGAGCTCACTTTGAGGATATTTTCTTTCTGATTTACATATTAGCATGATATTCTCTTCATAGTATTAAAGGTGGAGTCAGTAGCATTGCTCATTGCAGCTTGTAAACACAACATTCAAACTGGGCCCCTCGTCCTGCCTAGACTCATCACCCCTAGAAATGCTCGCTCACTGGAGGACTTAGTTTTCACGTTTACTGCTGTACCTACACTGCAAGCTACCACACGCTAGCACAAGCTAACCGCCAGTGTTTGGCACCTGCCTGTCCAACAGAAAACAGGCCTACTCAGCGTCTGCAGGTAAAAGCCAACCTGATGTTCACCCTAGTTTCTGAACAAGCTTTAACCGCGTGGCGTTTGCCTCACTATATAGTCTCTCCTTTGCCATCACCATTTATCAAATTCGCCGGTTTGAATCGTGTCCAACCCCATAATTATAACCTCTTAAACTCACCTGTGACTTAGTACACTGTCGTAATGTTTTATCAGCTTCTGTATTAAAAGAGTCAAGTCAAGCAAGTCATGTGGCTGTAAATGAGTTTTCACATTCATTAGAATATGAGTGTAATGTCCTGATGATTATTATTATTCTTTCTGCAGCTTTCACATCATCCTTCCTGGATTTATTTACATTGAGATTTTAAATTGATTATTGCAATTATGAGCTAAGCTGCATGAGCAGTCAGGAAGACCACTCTGGCATTAAAGCGTGAAACATCATGGCTGCCCTTTCAAATACCAAACACAAAATACTAAAATGTTTATTTTCAGTGTGTCTACAGGAATAAAGGTTGCTTCAAGGATTGCATGAACTGTAACATAAACTTTTCGGATGACTAGAGACCGAACATATGACGCCTCCAAACTGGGACAGCTTGTCGTTTATATTTAAAAGTTGGTGTCATTAGACAGGATCCCAGTCTTGCTCCAGTTCTATTCTGTGTGCTGTAATTTTACAGGATAAAACATTATGCAAGCTCACACTGCAGCCCACTGAGGAAGAGAGGAATTAACTAGCTGTCCTCTGACTCAACTCTCTGTGAGCCGCTTGTGGAACCAGGGGTCAGCGACTCCAACTCTCATATCATTTATCCCTCCCAACACTCTGCTGTTTTAGCTGGGGAGGACAGGGTTGGGGTGACGTTAGAGGGTCTGGAGGAGGCAGGAAGGCCCTCAGCTCAGGATCCCAGCATCCCAGCAGAGCTAGGACAATTTGGCCGCTTGCTTTGTCTGACAGGTAACACTCAGCACGCCTGTAGGAGCGGCCCAGCTGTGACCTGGAGGTGAGGGGGTGAGAGGCCGGACAGGAGATAGCTGTAAAACATGAGAGCTCAGCCCTGCTCACTTGATCTGGATCCATTCTGCACATGTTTATAATTTAATAAGGGGGAAGAGGAAAAACAAGAACATAAATTATCTTGATAGCTGCAACATATATTTGAATAATTTTCCTCATATGTTTGTTTTTGCAGACAATTGACTTTTCTTTCATAGACTGTGCTGTTTCTTTCTTCCTTCTTTTAAGAAAAATAAGAAACTAGTAGAGGAACTTTTCATTGCATTGTTATAACAAAACTGCTTAATATTTAGTTTTACTTCCCCAAATGCAAAGAGCAACAACAAAGTTGAATTTGCTGATTCATATGAATTAGTGAGGATATGTGAGGTGATTTGCAGTATGTCTTCTGAAATCAAAAACAGACAAGTTTGGAGGGGAAACTTTGGCTTTTCCTTCCCCTCTTATTTTGGTCCACCTGGTCTTCTTGTGTAATAATGCTTATGTAACCCCAACATTGTAATGAAAAATAAACTAATAGGCATCTTTTTTCAAGGACAATGTCGGCTTTCAGACTATCTAGAAAATACTCCTGCTATGGCGTGAGTTGTTAACATTTTAATGAACTTTAATCCAAATGTGCGAACAAATTACTTCCTGTGCTTTTGAATGATCAGTTTTCTGCTCGTTTTCACAGAAGCTGTCATTACAGAAAATTATGACAGCCTGACGCGTGAGAAATAAAGCCTCTGATTGGTCTACAAGTCTGGAATGCAGCCTCTGATTGCACGATAGGAAGGCTAATAGAAAGGCTAACAACAACAATGACAGTTTTCAACTCTGAGAATGGATTTGTATTCACAAAGGATATTCTAGGTTTGATTTATTAAAGCAGAGTTCTTTTACAAATCCTCAGAAATAATTTTGTAGTTCCACGATGGATTTTAAAGCTTCTCTGAGCGATGCGATACAGCCAAAGCCAGCGTTAGAATGGCACTCAGTGTTAGCCATCTTTGATTATAAATATAAAAAGAGGTACAGTATATCCTTACAAAATCATGATGTGCAATCTAACGTCATTCATGCATACTTAACTTAGTTTAAAGTTCATCTGTGGAACAAAAAGTTGTCAAAGGTGCAGAGATTCAATTTTGAAGTGTTCAGCAATTCACAATGAGTCATCTGACATCTGATGGAGCAGTGCAGCTACTTGGATTTTTTGTCGACCTGAAAAAAGTGTAAACACTTTGTGGAGCTGAGGGGAACTGCATTGTTGAATGATACATTTCTGCAGGTTAAATATGACAATATTCCCCTTTTACATTACACACAGTTATTTCAACCAAATGATGCGAAAGTAAGAGCAGCGCAGCTTTAAATTTTAGTCTTCATTCAGTCTTATTAGAATTATTGAAATGGTGAAACCTCTTAAATTCGACCAAAAGCTGCTTTTAAAGCTCCCTGAGGTAAAGTAAGAAGGAAAAAATGGACATTCAAGGGTTAAAACATGAAGTCTGCTTGTAATAACAACCACATGCTAAGACGGCTTTGATATGTGTGTGGATAAAGTGCCATTCTCAGGTTTTAGACATACAGACTTGTGTGATCATGTGTTAAAAGAGAGCAGAGGCATATGGAAGTCAATATTTCAAGTGACATTTCAATTATAAACGTCCAACACCACATTATTACACTCCTGCAGACTCCCCAAACCACCAAAACCACTCACACAGTGCGCTACACATACACAGGCTCAAACACACTAAAACCACATGTTTTTGCACACATGAAGACGGTGTAGTCTTTATTTTTTCAGGCTGATGCTGTTATCAGAACTACATGCACACACTCACACACACTCCACCACTCGGGGCAAGAGTAGGAGGAGCAGATCAAAGAAAGTGTGGTTAAAAAAGAACACCCAGGGACACCCACCTCCACATAAACAGGGGATCTCCTTACCAAAAACAAAGAGGCCTGAGCAGCCAACCCACATCCAGCGGAACAGGGAGGGGTGAAAGGAGCTTAGAGAGAAGGGGAGGAGGAGGGGTGATGGATGAGAAAACATGTTGGTTGGGCGGAAAGGTAGAGCAAAATCATTCATTACTGTAATTACAACCTGAGCCCACTCACTCTTTCATTCAGAAAAGAAGAGAAAAGAGATTAAACTTCCCACAAAGGTGTTTACCGCACACCAGGAGAAGACTTTTCTGCTTCTTTCTTCAGATGAGCCCTCAAAACACATAAACAGAGAAGAACACACATGTGACACACTGCGGGGGATCCTTAATCAGTTCAAGTGATGAGGTTTTTGTCAGTAAGTAACATGAGCTATGAAAGTGCTGTGTAAGGGTCTTCATCATGGTATTTGTTTTCCCTCCAAGCTCTGAATCATGCTCGCCCTTACCACCCGTCCTTACTCATTATACCTCCAAAGCAGAGCAGTGTTTGACCAACAGATAAACACTTTTTTTTACTCTGTTGATTTGACCGATGTTTGAAACAGGACAGGGATTACTGTTGGATGTCTTTGAAGAATAGTTGAACAATGTGGGAAATGCTTTCATGTATTTCTGCTGAGATTTGGTGGAAAGATGAGTCAATGGTGTCTATTAGAGCAGCTGTAATCAATATATTTATAGTAAATAGACTTGAGCTTGTTTAGCACTATTCTTGTCTTCTGACTACTCAAAGTGCTTTTTACACAGCAGGTCACATTCACCCATTCACACTAAATTCACACACTGATGTCAGAGGCTGCTATGAATGTGTCCATCAGTAATAACTGATCCCAATCACACACATTCATACGTCGCTAATGCAGCAGCGGGAGCAATTTGGGGTTCAGAGTCTTGGGTAAGGACGCTTTGACATGTGGCTGCAGGAGCTGGGGATCAAACCCCTGACCCCTGAATATTTACAGGAGTTACGTGCATGTTTGAAAACCCAAAAAATGTTACACTCTTCGCTAACAGAGTACTTTTCTTATAGGTGACTCTAAAACAGAGGTAAGTAGTGTCAGCCATAATGTATTTTATAGGCTACTGTTAGAGGAAACAAGTCCATATTGTAGGAGGTTCTGCACTTATAAAAACCACATTTAAGGCATCAATATGTTGAGATGTTGTCTGAAAATCTTTAAATCCCCATTTTGAATATGAAAAGCACCGCTCTTAACCTTGTTTTTTTCAATTTGGCTAGCTTGCATTGTTTTTGGTCACAGCAGGAAACTGAGGCAACAAGTGGTGATTAATCAACTCTATAACTGCACATTACTAAACAACACACTAACAGAGTTACTTCTTAGGAATGGAGACAAGCCAATGAGCCAGTTTGTAGAGACCAAATACTAAGCAAAAAGGAGAGTAAATACTAGAAAACTATAAGATACAGAAAAGTCAGCCAAAATAAATCCTACTGTCATGTATCTCCTGGACATTAAATTAACAAATACTCTTACAAAATCCCCACCTCAATGCAAAATAAGCTAATATGTCCCAGGTTGTTAAATCAGCCTGTTTGTCTTATTCTAAAGTGTCCAAAAATCTGCAATTGCAACCAGCAGCTGGTTAGTTCAGCTCAGCAGAAAGGCGGGAAAAGCATGGCTCAGTCCAAAGGTCACAAAATCTGCATATTAGCAACTCTAATGCTCATTAATTGGCACATTACATCTAATTTGTCTAATCCGCACTGATGAGGAAGTTTCCCACTGATTGCAGTCATTACGCCAAGCTAAGCGAACCAGCCTTGGGTTGTAGCTTCATACTAAACAAACAGTTGGGAAAGTTGCATCAATCTTGGCATTTCAATGTCAACAAGACAATAAAAGACGATGTTTGTTTATGTATTTATTTGTTTGTTTGCTTATGCCAAATAAATCTCAGAGCTAACTAATTTAAGTTTTTTAAATGTTTGGACATTCGGTGTGAAGTGGGGGGCACTTCACACCGAATGTCCAAACATTTAAAAAACTTAAATGACAAGATTTTACAAATGGTTTGAAGGTTATTTCTACTTTTTTATTTATTTATTTTGATCCTTTTTATGCCTTTATTTAGAGACAGGACAGTGGATAGAGTCAGAAATAGGGGAGCAAGAGAGAGAGAGAGTGACACACAGGAAGGAGCCACAGGTGGGTTTCAAAACCTGGGCCGCCCACTATCGAGGACTTTAGCCTCTGAACATGTGGCCCCCTCACTAACCTTTATGCTACCAGTGCCCCCAATTTCTAATACTTTTTGATTTGATATCATGTACCTGTACATAAGATCATAAACAACATAGAACATTTTTGTGGATGTGTGTTTTCAGAGGCTTTAAAGTGGAAAACAAGGTACAGAATTTTCTTAATGTCTTATTTTCAAGGTCAGATTAACAACAAATTGAATGTGCATGAATTTCAAACGATACAGACAGTAACAGTGAGGAAACTTCTTTTTAGCAATGACTTCAAAATCTCCTCTCTCCATCACTTGTACAGAACAGATCTTGGATTCTAAACTTTGTCTCTCTGTGTTTGTGGAACATGTCCTGAAGTAGGTTGACTCACTTTCTGACCACAGCTTGTAGCCTCTTGTTTTTTTACAGCCTCCCCTCAGAGTGTTTACCTTGCTCTCATCTCCGTGTCCCTCAGGACTCCTGAACCACCGCCCTGGGTGTCCCTCTTGGGGAAACAATTGGCAGGGCAGAGGAAGGGAAACAGTAGCTCTAATGTGATCTGAGGACAACAACAATGCCTGGAAAGTTCACCTGCTGTCACATTCTGCCGTGAAGGCTGCTTCCAGTCATTCAGGAGACCTACAGGTGTTTCATCCGTGCCAGGAAATAAGCCTCAAGCATCAAGTAACATCCATTATGAAAGACTATACTGTTAATGCACAGGAAAGTACATAAGTGCATGCATGCATATCAGATGTTTTATGTATAGCTTTTGTGGTTTGTGCTGTGCATGTGGTCCATACTGTAAGACTGTTTGTGTAGAGAGGAAAAGAAGAAAATGTTGATATTTTCTGTAACATTTCCTTTTTGAACATCCTTTGGTTCCACCACAGAGGAGACGCAGACCGTTTTTGTTCTAGTGTGTGATAGAGTAGGTCATATGTCTCAGTCAGAAACAGATTTTTCACAGAGCACAAAGTTTTTAAACTCATCTGGAGAGCTTGGGTGAGTGCATTTCTTTACTCAACCAGAGACGGAGCACAGGTGGCACCAAGTGGACTGGAGCGGTACTGCATGGAAGAAAACCTTTTAAAAGGCCTTCCTTGCTTTCTCACTCACTAAAATGCTGAGCCATAGATTGAGAAATCCATCTTCCCTCTTAAAACACACTGCCTTTTGTTTTACTGCTCTGCTCGGTTAACCTTTATTCTTGTTGAGGTCTAACTGGTTCATATAATTGCTGTGCAGAGTTACCTTATTTAAACAAACGTGCTGTTAAGCAGTGGTTTGTGAAGTTGTGTCAATTCAGGCTTTAAAACAATATTTGCTATCTACGAAGCCATGTAGATAAGGAAGTAAATGGTTAACAATTAGAATAAATACAAATGAAAATGATCAAAACAAGAAAAATCAATGTTGCCAATCTGCAGCTGCATCGCTCAAACATGTTGTAAAATAATTCAACATACTATAGGAATAAACACAAGTTGAATGAATATGTTTAAACTTTTAAATAAACAAGTATTGTTCTCTTAAAAATGAGATGTAAAGATTGATACTGTTCATATGAATAGGAAGTTGCAGCACATTAGCTTAGCTTAGCTTAGCTTAGCTTAGCTTAGCTTAGCACAAACACTGGAAACTAAGAAGATGTCAAAAAGTAACAAAATCTGACTATGAGCAAATCTAAGCTCAGTGTGAGGAAACAAATTCAATTTTTAAGATGATTTAAGTCTCTGTGCTAAACTAAGCTATGCTAACAGGCTCCTGGCTGTACATTCATACTCAGCATGCCAATACAGTAAGGAGTCAGTATAGATTTTCACATGTAAATCCTGGCTGCAAAATAAACAGTGTACAGATTGGGCAGTATGTTTTTTCAAGATATTGAGCTGCACCTTTCAGAATTGTAGACCTCATCAATCAACATGCTTTATCTTGATTGTTAAATCTGTGCAAAGGCTAAGTGTACAAACATATTGTGTATTTACAGACTGGGTTTGTGCCAAACTATTTCTCACCAGGAAAAGTGACATCAAGCAGTCGTGCCACCAGAGGAGTTTTAAACTAACAGAGTGATTTTATTTGTTTGCCTTAGAGGTGCTGGTGGGTGGATTTTTTTTTAACTGTAAGACAGAACTAGGCCATCCTTCACTCATATTCCCAATCGTAATGCTCAGCCTAACTATCCTGCTGCAGGGTGTAACTTCACATTTAAAGTGCAGGGTTCACCTGTGGGTTAATTCCTGCATGTCTTTCCCCACTCTCTCTTCCCGATTCCTTAATCTATTCACTGTCCTGTCCAATAAAGGCCTAAAGCGCCCCTCCAAAATATTAAAATAAAAATACGAATGATAATAATAATACAGTTAAGATAAGAGGTGTATTAATCTTCTCAAAATGTCCTCAAAATGTCTACTACTCCTTTGAGTTAAAGCACAACCGGCATAGAACAGACTATAGTCGAATTAACAGCAAAAATAGCACAACCAGGGGCCCGAAACAAAGGGGTGGCCAGGGGTGGCATTTGCCCCCCCTTTAAATCTGATTGGCCACCCCTGGTGCCACCTAAAAATCCTTAAGTTTAGTAGGCTATTTGCCTTGTAAGATGCAGGACTTGTGTTTAAAGCAACAATTTGGGCCGTGTTGAAACATGCTGCTAGTAGTTTTGTTTGCATTTCAATGTAGCATGTTTCCTTTAGTCAGAAAAGTAAGAAATATATAGGCCTACACCAGAAAATACCATCTGTATGATACTATGATGTTAGTAGTTAAAGTACAGTAGATATGATTAGTGGAGACAGTGACAGTAAATAATGCTATGTGGACATTTGTGTGTGTGCAGACATACTTCACACCACCCCTGAACATGTCAGTGACCCAGTTGGCACAGACCAAATTGAAAGTGTATGTCAATGGTTTTAAAAGAGGGGTTATGGGAGCTCCAGGGGTACTTGTGTTGGTTCCAGGAGGTGCTAAGTGATTCATCTTAAGCTCTATCCATAAGAAACACATTGACTGAATTGGGGATTTCAGGGTCTATTTCCCCAAGTCTAAGTTTACCCCTTTATACATAATGGTGGATTTAGAGGAAGGTAAGTAAGTCATTTCACCAAGGCAACTCGTTTAAAATGTTGAACATGGTAGTGAAGCTAACTGTAGCCATCTTGAGTCATTAGATGAGTCATGAGTTTTTAGATCTAGGGCTCTCTTGTGTAAATTAAAAGCTTCTTCACATAAATTGTTTGCTGCAAAGTCATGCCTTGATAACAGCCTCATAACTAGAATGAAGTCAGCTGCTTTCCTACGAGAATTGGATGCTGTCTTTCCTGGAGATCAGTCCAACATTACATCGCGCATACTTCAAGACTTGCTGTTATGATTTCAAGGCACAGGGTGGGCCTACATTTTATTAGTGTTTTTATTTATTTATGTGTTTCTGTCCATTTCTCCTCCCTTTTCTTTTCCCTGCTTTTTGTTTTTACAGAGAGTTTAAGAAGCGGTCAGAACATCTGCGATCATCTGTGTGTTTCTCTTCTTCTGACCTGAAACAACTTGTCTTCCTTCATAGATGTCAAACTTCCACGCCTTTCCAAACAAAGTCCAGCTCTCAATGGCTGATTGTGTCGACTCCTGCAAAGCTGCTCCTCTGACCTCCTCTCCTTCCATCCACAGAACTTCTGCTTCTGCTACGGCCCATTTGGTAACATACATAGACACACACACGTGTGCACTGCTTCTATATACAAAACACAATGTGTGCTGTGTCAATATGGATACACACGGTCACTCTTACACCAGCATCCATGCACGAAGGCCGAACGCGTACATAGGCCTCGTTTCTGCTGACTGTACATCTGCAGCCCAGATGTGTAGCTGCGCTCTGAGGTGCCACTGAGCGCAGGATGTTTTGCATTCCCTCTGTGGAACATGTGAGGCGTTCCTGTGGGCCGTCCGTCTGGCTGCATTAGTCTGTGTGTCATGGGGATCTGTTTGCCTCGGCCCCTCGTTGGCTGGCTCCAGGGGTTTGGGTACGACAGTTAGCATGCTAATTCAGCACAGATGTTTGGTGCTGAATCAGGTGGTGTTAGGAAACTCCGGTCCTGGCAGGAGGGAGACACTGGCTGCCCTGTGTGATGATCCAGCCCTACATAAGTTAATCTTCCCAGCCTTACCCAATCTGTTCCAGTATAAGTCCCTCCTGATGTGGAGAACAATTGCTTTTATGGTGAGCTTTACCTGCTCATGAGCGTGTATGCTTTTTTTTCACGAGTGAAAAGCCCTAAAAGAATGATGAATACTTTTGTGTGAGCTATTAAACAAAAAAATCCTAAAGGCACAACTTTTAATGTGTTGGAGGAAAGATGTCAATGCAAGGTTATACATTTCTGATGCTGTAAAACATTACTTTAAAGGGATATTTACATTTTCTGACAGTATGTCCTGTTGTTGACCTCCATTCATATTGCTAATAACAGCACCACGTTTTACAGTTTAAATCCAAAACGCTGGTTAGCCCAAAAGTCACTGAGAATAACTTCGGACAAGTAGGAAAAGAAACACCAGAAGATGCAAGTGAGCCAGCTTTTTTTTAAACACAAAACTCAAGTCAAAAAGCAGAATCATTTCCCAAATAAAAACCAGAGCATTAGTTTCAAGCTCTGTGATGGAACTATGCTGAACTGCTTCATCCCTATATCCCAATATATACACCAGCATCTATCCCATCCTCATGCCCAACTTTTGTCAGACTGCATTTATCAACGTTTTGCATGCAATAACAGAGTTAACACATTTTCACTCTTTTTTTTTTTAGTTCTACTTCTTGACAAAGTAATTCACAAAACTTGTTGGCTTGTTCACAACCAGTCATGCTGTATTTGCGATTATCGTGAATTACTCTTGTCAGTAAAAAATTTTTAAAGTTGTAAAATAATTATTCCAAAGTTCAGGAAGATTTTTTGTTAATGTTTAGAAACTGGACAGAATTTTAAAAAAAAAGGAGATTCCGGTCTGTTGAAAGCTTCATCCCTTTCCATTCCCCTATGTAATTTTAAAAGTCTTGTTAGGTGTGATAAGTGGGATTAATGAGGCAAAAGGCAACACAGGAACTCTTTACATTCCAGTGATGAAGTCAGGGAAACATAACAAAGTTGTTGTTGGTGAGACAGATAGTGCAGTATGTGTAGCATTGAAGAAGTCACAACTTAACAAGTACATTAATACATAAATGTAGGAATACAAAACGATCCATATATGGAGAAGGTTTTCCTGTTTTGTGGTTTTCCCTGTTTGTCTTGCTTGATCTCTGTGTTTTAGAGCTCTGCTGATAAGTGAACTTAACATCCCCATTAATCTTGAGAACAAGAAACATTGAAGTAGTCCGGACCTTAAAAAGAACCAGAGCACCTAGAAACCAGCTGAGCTTATGTTTGAAGCTGCTCTACTCTCAGCCTGTTGGAACTAAGTTAAACTATATCCATCCATTAACCCATCCATCTATCCATCTATCCATCTATCCTTCTATTCACCCATCCATCCATCCATCCATCCTTCTATTCACCCATCCATCCATCTATCCATCCATCCTTCTATTCACCCATCCATCCATCCTTCTATTCACCCATCCATCCATCCATCCATCCTTCTATTCACCCATCCATCCATCCTTCTATTCACCCATCCATCCATCCATCCATCCATCCATCCTTCTATTCACCCATCCATCCATCTATCCATCCATCCATCCATCCTTCTATTCACCCATCCATCCATCTATCCATCCATTAACCCATCCATCCATCCGTCTATCCATCCATCCATCTATCCATCCATCCATCCGTCTATCCATCCATCCATCTATCCATCCATCCATCCATCTATCCATCCATCCATCCTTCTATTCACCCATCCATCCATCCATCCATCCATCTATCTGTCCATCCATCCATCTGTCCATCCATCCATCCATCTATTCACCCATCCATGCGTCCATCCAACTATTCACCATCCATAAGATAAGGTAAGCTATCTTTATTGTCACTGTACAAGTACAATGAAATACTGTATCCATCCATCCATCCCTTTATTCACCCATCCATCCATCCAATCATCCATCCATCCATGGCTCTATCTGTCATCCACCCAACCAATGCAACCACTACCAGTAATATGTGTAAAAGCTATGACTAAGGTACTGAGGTGCTTTCTTTATAATGTCCTTGAATAATTAGCTTTTTCAATGAAAAAGTACAGATCTCCCGGGGGTAATAAATCACTGGCTCTTATTGCTGGATAAATTTTCTAACTTGCCAAGGATGGACCCAGTTAAAGACTATGTCAGAGGCTTATTTCGATACTGGTATCCAACACTCTTGAATCATTTCTTCAGTTAGTTCATGCCGTTGGCCGCCTCCTCCACAGCTGGCCGAGAACAGATTCCAGCCCAAGCAGTCATGGCCCTCACACCACCTGCTATAGGGTCATGGTCATGGTGTGAGCTCAAACGGGATCTGTAGTCTGTGTGTGTGTGTGTGTGTGTGTGTGTGTGTGTGTGTGTGTGTGTGTGTGTGTGTGTGTGTGTGTGTGTGTGTGTGTTTGTGTTTGTGTGTATGCATGTGTGTGCGTGTCTGTGCGTGTGATGGGTGTCTACATATAGAGGATGGGAGGATGCTTTAACACACACGCTTAACTGACACAGCATGAGGCTCCATTGTGTCCTAATCAGTATTCCAGGAACTGAATAACCAATATGTTCTCCATCCTTCACTCCAGTCAAGCGAGTACGATGAGATAGAGACGGCGAGAGATGGTGAGCTGGAATTCGCCTTTGATCACTGCGTCCGTTAGTCAATAGGACATGGCGTTTGCTGGGGGGTGTGCAGGAGGAGGAGGTTGCTGGGGCCGAGCACAGAGAGAGAGTGCTCAATTGTCTTGTCCCTTTCTTTTTTTTTCTTTCTCCGGGACGTACACCCCCACCAAGAAGCCGAAACCAAGGTCGTGACCTTCTACCCCCTCCCTCTTTGCTCTGCCGCGTCAGGGCACGTACTTGAAGGATGCTTTCTGTCATGTATAACTGCTGAACAAACCCCCTTTTAGAAACGTATCCACCCTTAACTGTCTCGCACAAGTACTTTCTTGCCACCCTGCTTCTTTATGCAGGAGGTGGAGGTTGAGGCGTTGGTTGGGGGGGGTCGAGGCTTTTTTAGATTAAAGACAAAAACTGACTAAATCTGGACAAAAGACAAATTGACTGTCAGCGTTTTTTAGTTATGGCAACATCTGTTGTGAGTGTGGTGGTGGTTCCTTTAAAAAAAAAAAAAGCATTTCTAAGAAATGGAGGAGGATGCAGCAGAAGGGGGCTGCTGTTTGTTTCAAGAGTCTGTTGTTATTTACTCCATTGTTACATGTGTGTAGACAGCCAAGCCATCAAAGAACAGAACATTTGGTCGTTAACAGAACTGTAGTGTTTGACAGCTGTAAAACATATTTCCCCCCTGGGAAGTGCCACATGAAGCAATAAGTCTGCAGAAAATGCATCTGCACATTGAATAAGATGCACTCTATGACATTTAGCATGAATTATTTCCATTGTCTTATGTAAACTGGGAGAAAAAAAAACAAAATCTGTTAAAACGAGATACTTAACATGTGGAAAAATGTGCAGAGTGTTACCAATCGACAACTTAAAAAAAACAGTTATCCAATTATGCTAGTCTTTTTAACATGTGAGCGGACAGCAGTGACACTCATAAATCAGACAAATCAAGGTGGTTAGCGTTCTGCAGAGAGGACAGAAATAACATCAAACCAAGTGAACACTTCACTCTGTTTACTCGGTGCAGTTTTGTTAGGTTATAAATCTAAGTTGATAACAATCCAGCATTTGAATTAATGATTGATTTTCCATGAATCACCCAGGAACATGACAAACAATAGTGGCGGGAACACAGATGTAATGCATCTGGAACCATTAATCCGATAAAATGTCTTCTGATAAACAAAAGAATTACCCAGCACATTTGCAGCTGTGCTAGTCGATTGGCTTGTTGATGCCTCTAAATCTCAACACAATCTGATGATTAATACCTACAGATTAATCTACATGCAAGGACAACTAAACAGACTTTACACTTTGAAGATCTTCTCCTGGCACGTTTATTAAACTACTCATAACTCATCTCTGTATATCAGCATTTTATATTTCTAGGAGTTGTTTCCTCTTGGGAATCGATGCCTTTCAGTGGCTTAGATGTATGTCATGTAATATCCTTAATCTCCATCCAATTCAGTCACATCTGTATCTGGAGACCATAGTCGTTCATGAAATTATAAATCTCTCTCTATGTTATGATAACAAATAACATGCCTCAAGTTTGAATGCATTTTAAAACAGCAAATAAAGTGTACCAATGATGGATGAACCCTGGTCTTAAGTGACAACATGCCACCTTTCTGGTGGCTGCTTCTTTAATTCCTGATGTGTCTTGTTTAGTATAAAAACCACTAAATGGACATGTTGATAAGATTTTTACAAAACTTGGTTGATTTGATGGGTTCTTTAAAACAAGTATTACTCTGTCTGAGAGAGCTGTTTAGTTATGTGTTATGTGGCTGGGATGGAGTTAAAAAGAATGACATGATAAAGACCTTTAATGTGATCATCGTGACTTCCTATCTTTTAAAGCTGCTGCCTCCGGGTTAGGGTGTAGTTTCAAGGCCTTTGTTATTTTGATTTACGTTGTGCTTTCACATGGATAGGATTGTGGATTTCCTGAATATATTCGTGTTTAATGAAGTCAGAATAGAGAGAGAGGGGGGAAGAGAGAAGGAGAGACGGCAGGCCAAGGTTTTTTGTATTTCACCTTTCAACAAGAACGCAATTCAAAGTGTTTTACGTACCACCTTTAGGATATATGTATGATATAAAAAGACACACATGAAAATGACTTTTAAATTAAAACAGAAGTTTGAAATAAACTGAACAGATTACAATGTGACAAAGCAGTTAAATAACAATTGAAGGGCAGTGTAAGATATTTAGATGTTACTCTCTTAAATGCATTGAGGTGATCCACTGCATTGTTTCAGTCTGGTAAGGATCCCTCAACATTTATATGACCCTTACCTTACTCTCTTTAGCTTTTCTATACCGCAAACAGTACTTCCTAAAAATGCACTTCTGTCCCTCTTTTTTATACTTTCCCAGATTTATGCACATTTTCTGAAAAAGGCCTCTTGGGGTTCTTTCTTTGCCTTCTTCAGGGCAATAACCTCTTTGCAAGAACCTCAAAGTGTACCTAAGTGTTGTGTGTACCTAAGGTACTTTCCATCTCTAAACGTCTTCAACCCAGTTTTTCAGGTAATTGATTCTTCCACTTGTAAAGCTTTGAGCATCATAAGGACATAGGGGAGATCCTTTTGAGCCACTGATTTGCTCCAAACTGAATCATCTGTGAATTGGATTCATCCAGAACCTCTTATAGTCTTTGGTGTGAAAGAGAGCCGTGGATCTGGCTGCCTCTTGTGGTCAAAAGAGGAAATTAGACACGAGATAGAAAACATTACCTTTACTGTCCAATAGAGGGCAGCATGTCACTTAAATTACAAAATGGAAACAGGAAAGTTTGAGCATTTATTTTCTGCCCTTTTTGTCAGTATATATTTTTTTTGTCTTTTGAACTTTTCCACCATTTATAATGTATTTCTTCTTCCTGAATCTTCCTCTCTCTCTGTCCCTGTTGAGCTCCTTCACTGTCAGCTTTGCTCAAGTTGCATACACAGACAACACGCAGGCAGACAAACACCATATGGTTTGGTTCTTGAGTTGTGTAGCTGTTTTTTATCTCCTGCATATACTGCTGTCTGCGTTGTCTGAGTCTGCAAAAGCCATCACTCCCTCTTTCTGCCCCCCTCAAACCTCCACCCTCTGCTTTTCTGTCTTCCTCTCCTCCTCACTTCTTTCTCTTCTAACTCATCTGGCTTCCCTTCCCACTTCTCCTAGTTATTTCTCTCTTCATTCTTTACCTGCAAATCTATCTTTTTCTCCGTCTTTGAGACCAAATGAGTCACTGGATGACATCAGCTCCCCACTCACTGAGATGAAAGAAGCTGGAAAGAGAGCTAAGGTGGGATAAGGCCAGTGTGATGGCTTCTCACCCACCCTAGTTCATACTTCTTACATCTTTTTTTGTCTTTTCTGTGTCAAACAGGATGCAAAACTGAGGATTCAGATCTCTTTTTGTGTCTGATATAACCACCCATCTCACACAAGTTTACAGCACTCAGCTGTTGAATTTTCATCAGATTTTTTAAGGGCATCTTAATCTTCTTGATTTAAAAAGAGAGCAATCTACATGGACTATAAACACCTTTGAACGACACTATGTTGTCAATGCTTCATTCAATCCAACGCTTTGGTTTAGATTGAAATGTCTAAACAACTCTTTCATAAACTGAAATGAAATTGAGTACACACATGGAGACCAGATGATGAATCCTGAGGCCATTCTTTTATTTCAACCTGCATCATCTGCAGTCCTAACTTTTCAGCTATACTGGGAAATATCTCAACATCTACCTAAAAGACAAGCTTGATAGTTTTAAACAGATATTCCTGGCTCCAAGAACATCAATCTTTTGTTAAGTAGTAGAATGTCTCCAAAAGTGCTAAATATGGTAGAATATGTTTTCTGTTTAGTTAATTGGAAACACTTTGGTAAGCCTCTGAAGCTAAAATAATTGTTATCATCAAGTTTAAACCTACTTTAGATTTTTTCAAACTTTACAACCAAACTGCTGCAGAACTTAAGACCAATCAACCTTGGCTGTTTCTTTGTGATACTAGCTCATTAACAGTTGTTAGCGTGGTTAGCACCATTATAAAACATCATAATAACTTTGTAACAACAACACTTTAGCACTTTTAATTGTTCTGTTTCAATTTAACATGTTGATGCTAGCATTTAGCTCTCAGCACCACCATTGTCACTCATTCATATCATGCTAACAAATAGCCTCATGCCGCTTGCTAGCTATAATAGTCTTCATGTAATTTCGACATGTTGGCCTTTTTATCACTACATTTTAGCATGTTGATGTAACAGCTGCCCTACACTAGCAGCCCCTTTGAGTAGCTTGCTAGCTCATCAACATGACAGAATGTTTTACTTTTGTATGTTTTGCTGTTAGCATGTTAGTATTAGCATGTAAGAGATAGCACTTAGTCTGCTGCAGCACCAAGCTAGCAGTATAGAGCTACAGCCTTCAGTTTCCTGACTTCAGCATGTTAGCATGTGTCATTCATTACCTGTATTAGCCTGCTAATCCAAGCATTTAGCTCACAACCATGCTAGTTGCCTCATAGAGCCAATGGCTAACTGTAGGACTTTTGTCTTAACTATTAGTATCTAGGGTGGCGTATATAGGCTAGAATTTGGATTTATGCATGTCTGTATGATGGTTTAAAAAAAAGTGTTCACTGCAAAAAGAAGTTGTTTTCATTTTCATCCACTTTATAAAATATCAGATGTATTATTACCTTGAACTTCCTTCACATTCTGTCCCTGCAGTGTGTATAGGTATGTGTGTGTGTCGTGGGTTTAGGTTTACAAGCCTGTCACTGGCTCTGTGTGTATCCTGCTCCTTGTCCCTTGAAGTCATGTATGGACCTCTGGCGGTGTCTTTAACAACAAAGCCAGTTTGGTATGTTTACTGAAAGCAGTTCTCAGTGTCTCCTCTCCTCCTCTGCAGAAGCCGGCTGACAGATAACAAACACCTCTGAGCACTGACTGACCAGTGGATTTATGGCTTCATAAAAAGTCTGGTTTTGGGATATGGTTAATAGTCTCCCTCCAGGGGGTAATTTCAAGCTGTTTTCTCTGCTGTCAACACGTCAAACTGCGAGTGACGATAACCAGTCTGCAGCAGCAGCATCTGGCAAAGAAGATGCTCTCTGAATGTTGTTACCTCCTAGATGAGTAAATATGTGATGTTTTCTTGCCAACTCGAGACTTATTTTAGTGCCAGCATGTGTGTGGTATGTTTAAGCCCCTTGAGAAAACATGGATGTGTCTGTGCTAATCCCTTCATGGGACATTCACACTCTTCTGTCAATTCTGCTGGGAGTGAAAAAGGCATCACACTTTCAACAGGTTTCAACCAAACAGTGTGTTCATGGGTTGTATGAAGGTCTGTGTGGGCCTCACACCTTCTCTTTGAGCTCACCTCTCACTCCACACTGCCCAACATAAACACCGACAGCAACAGATGTACTAACACGTTCACACCGACATCCCCAGAGGAGCAGCAAGAGGAAGTGAAGTTTGGGAAAACAAAACATTTTCTATAGAATGACAAGTAGTGTTTACTGGCCTGACATGACAGTGTGTTCTCAGACAGAGGTAGACTGTAACAAACCTCAATGACCAAATAAGAATTTTAAATACAGTTTTGTACAAGCATCTCAGAGAAGTATGATGATGATACCCGTGACATCTGTAGGTTAATTCTGTAGCTGCAGCTTGGGGGCTAGTTAGCTTAGCTTAGCATGGCTCTGTCCAAAGAGGATGTAAAGTCCTGCACCTCGCACCTCTAAAGATTTGAAATGTAAATAACTGTTTTAAGCGATGCTGTTAAGTAAATTGTTTGCTTAGCACATGAAAAGGCTATTTCCCCATCTTATCTTGTCTTTGTGCAAAGCTAAGCTAACGTAAATGTCTTTACTTTAAGTTTCAATAGCTGTTCGATTAGTATGCAATATTCCACAAAAAACATTTAAATAGAGAAAAGCTCTTATAAGCAATACTACTTTGTCCAGCAAAACGTTTGTTCCTTAGAGTCACAGTAAAAACAATTAAACTCCAACTGCAGTGACTCACAGCTGTCAGAGATTTGAGGAAACGCTGCCCCCGAGTAATTTTTTTTTTAGTTCTGAAATCAATCCTGTCCCTTAAAGTCCTGTTGAATCTCTGATGGGTCTCTTCAACAACAAACACAATCCAGCAGAGACTAAACTTTGTCAACTTTAAATCCTTGTTTGTGCTTTCCTTTACAGCGAAGGCACCCAAACCCCACATCCTGTCTGCTTGTGTCAAACGAGGCGCTTATCAAAACTGGATCTTATCATCTCTTCATGCACAATACTTTCACTCTGCAGCATCTGACAGCGGGCCAGCGGCGGGGCAGGACCACCGCCAAATGTTCCCCAGAGGAGCGAAGCCTTCAGGCTGCAGAGTCACAGTTTACAATGCTGGGTTTTCTCCATTTCATGCTCTCATACTCTCCATTGTCCCCCTGCTTTCACAGCTCCCCATCCACACGGCTTCAAAAGATCATGTGACATTGCCTCATCCCTCTGTTTGCAAAACGCCCTGCGTTTCTACCTCCACCCTGTTTTACTGTTTTTTCCATATTTCTTAACACATAATTATACACACTATCTGCAAATGCACTTCACTTCTATCTCTCACTCCATTATTGTCTCCTTATGCTCCTTCTCTTGATTCATGATTCCCTGTGTAAACAAAGAGTGTATTGTGCTTGGACAGATCTTGTCTGTCCTCTGTGTCGACTGTTTTGTCTGTGGGAAATGATGGATTTAGATCCCCTCTCAAGGTGTGCAAGCAGACGTTTTCACTCTGTCTCTCTCTCTGTTTTGACACTGTGCAAACAATAGATGTGGTTGATTTTGTTGTGCTATGATGACTGCTTTTTTCCCCTTCAAATGAGGACGGTGAAATTTGTGTCAAATCAATGTTGAATTTGTGTTTCTTTTCCATTTGATATTTTTTGTTGATGTGATTTAGAAGTGGGGTCAGATTTACAGTCAGATTCAGTGTTGCATTTCAAGCATATTAAACAGAGAGCACCTATATTCATGTCTGATGAAGGGCTCGGGTCTGAAACGTCACATGTGGTGATAAGATTTCATTAAATATGACTTGGAGCAGCTTCTGTTTTCCTGACTTAATTTTCCCTGTTAGCACCAAATGTGTACCTTCTTATGATTTTAAAGGCTCCCTGTAAAGAAACGGAAATGTTCAGGTATCTAAATATTTAAATTATCATTTTACTACATGAGAAAAAATGCTCATGTTTGCACTGTCAGAAGCTAGCATCAGTTAGCTTATTGCCGCTGATATGTCAATTTCTGTGTCCTTAAACAGTTTATTAGATCACTTAAGTTTTAACTTGGCATTTTAGGAAACATTTAGTTGGAAGACAATTCGGAGGATCAAGTACAAATACAATAGTTTCAAAACAACGATTGGCTGTTTTGTTTTTGTTTGTTTGGTTTGTTTGTTTTTTTGGGGGGGGGGGATTTATCTGCTTCTTATGGCTTATCCCAAAAAGCAGATACTTCAGGAAGTGGCTGATCCCCCTGTCGAACAGCAACATGTTGTACTTACAAATGTAATTAATAAAATAAAGTTATAGCCTGTTAATTGTGAGCTTTGGATTTGCTTTTAGGGTGATACAGACTGAAGCAAGTTGGTGGGGTCCTCGTCTTTACACTCCTTTTATGATGCTAAGCTAACTGCCTTCTGGCTGCATCTTTATTTCATCTTACTCTCTACTAGAAATGAAAAAAAGCTAATTTCCCAAAAATGCTGAACTGTTGTTCCTTTAAACATTCTGTCCTGTAACAGCTGTTTGACATCTTCTTAGAGTAACCTCATGATCACAGAGACCTCCCAACCATTGTTAGGTCACAGGGTCGACTTTCTTCCTCTCCATGGAGACGCTGAACTCTTCCCGTTGGTGCATATGCATGTTTTAGTTAAAGCAAAGCTAAACTCCAAATTGCATTATCCAATAAGTAAAGTGAGCTTTTAAAGTATCAGATATGACACTGGGGGTTTGTCGGACTGAAATCTCTTTTGACTGGAGCTGTGAATTTGTGACCACAGGACGTGAACGTGGCTGGTTTCACAGCTTTAGTCAGAGTGGAAAACTACACTCAACTTTTGTGGTCATGTGGTTTGTGACTTGGCCGTGATTCGCAAACACTCTGTCCGGATCACCTATAGTAAATCACTGCAAAGCTTAACCGAGGGATTCTGAATTGTAATTTAGATATATATATTTTTTATATGGCCATCATCATGCGTACAGACAAATAGACTGACGTGCTAACACACACGTTTATTGCATACACAATGCTTGGCTACTTATGTGTTTTGAAGCTACACACACACCATCATGCAGTCCCACGTGCAGCTTTATGAAATGAGTGTTATTGTGAAGTGGCTAAACAGTCATCACTCTCTGGACCTGTGATTTAAGGATCACAGTCTGACCACACTCACACTGTCTGCCTCCACACACACTGTCAACAACACACACTGCTTTATGTCTCACTCAGCAGACAGATTTTTCCAATAGCTCCTAAATTAAGTGTCGGTAATGTTGACAGCTACAATGCCGGCCCAAACCCCTGCTACACATGCCCAGTACTGAGTCGCAGCGTGCACACTAGAAAAAGTGATTGGGTTATAATTTGACCTACTTCAGGTCAGGTTTCATTTAGTATTTGAGTCTTATGTATACATTACTGATGTTTTTTTTTTCAATGTACACTGATTCACACATCATTTTGAAGTTTCTTCACGAAGCCTTTTAGCAGAAATCTTTTGTAATAACAAAGAATCACATGACAAAATAAAAACAATCTGACAAAGTGAGTGACTTCAAGTGATGACTCTGTTAGAGAATTCATCTTTATAATGAATTTTAGCTCTCTGTTTTGGTTTCACTTTGCACAATTTTACAGTTGTTTTTTCCCTCTCACCACTCTTAGTCTTGTTTAGGGCCCGAGCAGGCAGCTGTTTGGAGGGAAAATCCTCAGAAAAACGAACACTGACATGTCATAAGCAAAAACATATACAGTTGAGAAACTATTTGACAAACAATTGAAGCATTTGGGAGCTAAAGACTCCGATATTTTCTTCATGAGTTGGTAGAGAGATGGTGGTAAATATTGGACTTGTATTCAAATGAATGGTAAAGACGCTTTATATCGGCTGAATGTGTAAATAAGCATCTGAAATAAAAATCTATTATAAAGGTAAAAGCATGTCACTGTTAGACGCTTAGCTGGTTTTTATTGCTCCAAATGTTTAAAACAAATTCATTATTACTGGGACAAAAAGATGTGCCCTTCATTTCATAACAGTTCATGATCCATACAGTATTATCAAATAGAAAGTATACTTTCATCCACATGTTTTTATATGCATTTTGCATATTGAATAAAGTACATGCAAAAAAAAAGAATTATCGGAAAAGTTTGGACTTTTGACTGAGTCGACCGTTGCCATTTCTGAACTTCGTTCTTGAAGTTTTCGCCAGTGTCTCTCTGTTGTCCGTCTGTCTTTATGGGTAATTGTTCAAATAAAGTGTAAGGGTGAAAAGAACTTGACAAAATACCATGAAACTTTTACTAAAAAGTTCCCTGAGGTTACTTCTCTATAAAGAAGGAGAGTTTGACGGATAATGAATATTGACGTACGAGGAGCCTTAAACCTGAAATATATCAACTTTTAATTATGTCTTTTTTTTTTGCATCATCTTCTCCAGCATTGATTTAATTTATGATTCCACCTGCTTTTGATCTCAATAACCAAATCCTAATAAAATACACAACAGCGTTTTATAAAAGGTGTAATAGTTTGCATTTTCTTCAGCAGATTTTTGGACTGTCGTGTAAAATGCCTTTGGCTTATGACATAAGTCCAAAACCCCAGGATGACATTTTAACAGTTCATATGTTTACTAAATGTAAGTATCAGTAAATAAACCAACTCAACAACTCTTGGTCATAAGAACACCGTGTGTTTGGTATTTTACAGGGTGAAGTTATCCCCCAGTGTTGGTTCAAGTGTTTTTTTCTAAGTGTGGTATTTGAATGTAAAACTTTAAGAAAGTTTCTTCTATTTTCTTTCACAGCAGAAATGACCTCTACCTGCAGCTACAGCTTTTGTTAACTTGAAGTCGCACAGCAGCTCATCAGGAAGACCACACACGGAGGAAGAGGAACCCCAGTGCTGAAAAAGAAGCAGAGAGGAGAAAGAGGCTGAGGGGAGAGGAGTTAACGGTCTTGTTATCACAGAGGGTGAAAAATGAAATGGTGAGCAGTTTTTTCCGCCATAAAAAATCATAATGTATGTCCACCACCTCCCTACAGTGTCACACGTGTTATCCTTTGCATCTCTCATCCTGGACGCTATACTCTCACAATGTTGCTGTTAAAGTGCGTTTGGTTTATTTTCTTTTTATATGGAGTTTCCATCATGCTCCACTCCCTCTGTGGTTCCAGCGCGGCTGGCCAAATGGCAATAAAATGCTCAAAGGACATCAGAGAGGGAAAAGGAGACTTATTTGTTAGCCTAACAGAATCCCCAGTAGTTACATAGGCAGTGAACTTGTGAGAACAAAGGGGCAATGCTTTGCTTCAGTGCATTTGTAAGAGGGAAGACAAGTGGCCCAACAGTCAGTCTACTAAATGTGACATCTGAATTCAGTCAACTTTATTTATGTCGTTGGCGAGCTATTTTTATGTTTAAGCTCATTTAAATCTCAACCAAAGAGCTAAAAATATGCAAAAACATTCAAGAACAGGAACATAAGTCAAATAAAGGCAGCTTTGGTCACATAAAAATGCATGCCGAGTCATCATAAAAACAAGTGTTTCTAACTGCTGTGTTTGCTAAAATGCGGGCTTTCAAGTGCGAGTGGAATGACTCGGTCTATGTTGAGATTTTCCTGCAGTCGGTTCCATTTGGATGTGAAGTGAATGAAAACTAAAAGCAGATTTCCCCCCCCCTTTTTATTGTGGTTTATGGAACTTTTTAAAACTAAGCTGTCGTGACACATCTGTGTCAGTGTAACCTCTGTGCCTCTGCCTCACTCTTGCCATGAAGGCTTGTCTAGTCTGATTATTCGTGATGGTCCAGTTGATCACCTAAGATTCAACAGAAATCCTCCGGAGATGACGTAAACACATTCACAGGTATATGGACAGACAAATGTAAACATGCACATTTACTCAGTAGATGTACTTGAGGTAAATTAGCAACTAACTAAACTAAACTAAATTTGCAAGAGAACTGTTCAACTATTAATCTCCTCCCACATGCTACACCTTCAGGAGCAGTTTGGGGTTCAGTATTTTTGCCCAAGGGTACACTGACATATAGGGAGAAGGAGGTGGGGATAATCTCAAACTTTCTGATCAGTGGGCAACCCACACTACCTCTGAGCCACAGCTGCTGTTTACAAATAAACTTTTAGACAAAAATTTGGTAGAGAAATATGGTCAGTCTTTGCCAAACTGACCCATCAGATCAACTCACTGGTGGGTTTTTGTGTGTGTGTGTGTATTGGAAGTCAACAGGAATATTCAGTTTCAATCCACAATTAATCATTTTCTCTTTCTTGACATTTTCTCAACCTGATTTCTGCCGTAAGAAGCCTCCTTCTTTTGTAAAGTTGGAAATCTCTTCTTATCTGACCCAGACTGTGACTGGGTCATCACACATCTGTGGAGGTTAAATAGCTGTAAGGACACACATTCATCTATGAACACTTGGTGATACTGGCTTTAACCTTCCTCCCTACTGTCCGGCCTCCCCTTCGCTGCACTGTCAGCCGTGCCTGAGAGTAGGCATGTAAACCATGTCGGCCTGACACCAGTTGTTTTGACTGAGAGCACTGAGGCACTGACTTATTGTGCAACACAAGTCAGAGCCTCCAGCCTGGTAAGCCATAACGCCAAAATCCCTGCTGTAGAGAGCCACGCCTCACAGACCAGAAGTGACCTTTTCCAGGATGGAATTTGGGAGCATTTTCTCCTGGGATGTGCGGTTTATCATATCAGATCAAAAATGATACACACAGCTGAGTGTGTTTCTCAGTTCTGTGTCAGTTTACTGGTGAAAAATACACCTTAAAGAGTCAATTTGATATTTTCTACAGCTCTTAACCCAGGATCAAGAGCTGCATCAGTGCTGTGAATAGATAAACAAAGCTAAAGGCCCCTCTTAAACAGCACTTAAATTCAAAGATAACAGTGGAATAGCCGAGAACTGGAATTCAAACTGTGTAAACTAAGTGGTACTTCACATGTTAGCCACGCATGTTATAAAAGATCTGAACTGTAATATTATGGTTGATCCAATAACCTTTGAACTAGCAACAAAATCAGTTCAAAATAACATTTTGTCTGACATTACTGATGACCAGATACTTAAAAATATATCATTGTGGAGCCGGTAGCCTAGTGGTTAGTGTGCCACCCCGTGTACGGAGACATATGGGCCTTTCAAGCGGGCGTCCCAGGTTCAAATCTGACCTGTGGCTCCTTTTTGCATGTCATTCTTCACTCTCTCTCTCCCCAATATCTGACTCTATCCACTGTTATGTCTCTTAAAATAAAGGCATTAAAGCCAAATAAAAATAACCTTTAACAATATATATATACTGTATGTCATTAGCTCCATCTGCACTTTCGTTTAATTCTGATTGGCATTTGTTAGCCTGAAACACATTAAGACATTAGCATTTAGCTCAAAGCCCTCCTGTGCTTTGTTAAAGCTTCACAAAACAACTAGCAAAGCTGTACACTCATATTAGCATCCAAATACCATCTGTGTGTTATAGTAATAAACAGATGCTCTTAGAGGAGGGGGTTGGACAATGTGTTTGTGTTGCTGGAGTACTTTTATGTGAACATGTGATATTATTTCGATGTCACACTGCAGCCTGGTCCATTTTTTTGCACAGACCAGTAGCTGAGGAATACTTGTGGTTAATTGTATGCATTCTCCATCTGACTGGGTCTGATTTGGTCTCCATGCTTGCTTTCTGTATTTGTGCAATACTACTGAAGTCAGTGGACACAGAAGGGTGTGTCACACCACTGCATGCTTGTTACATTAACACGCAAACTCAAAAAAGTCGTGCCATGGTTCCACTTCAGGCTGAATCATATTAATTAAATGTTCTTGTTTTATGAGATTGCTATTGTTCTTCTGTTGTATAACCTCAGCATGTTATGTGAATAGGGGAGAAGCTCGGAACTAAAGTGAATTATTTAATTGGGTGTAACGTACAACAATTCAAATTCTCAGTGACGTTATAAAATGTTCCAGATGGAGATGGTCAAAGACTGAAAAGGGGGAAACCGATCTTCCCACCAGGGCCACAAAACTGCCATTTTGATTATCCCCTATTTGTTTCTAAACTACATCACTGATTAAAGCAGCTTGACTTTAAACTGCTTCTGACATTCGAGGGAATCCTTGTGAGATTTAGAAAATGAAGGCCAGGACTCTGAAAGGGATCTGAGACCTGAGCACACTTGTGTTTTGTTGGTGTGGTCTCAAACCTTCCCAATTTATCCCCTCACAATTCTTTTACTGCCCAGATAATGATTCATTACAGTTGCAAACCTCCACACAGTGATTTAACAACTTTTGATTCCAGTAAAGCCCAGCCAGCAAACCTCACCAATAAACAAGCTACTGTGATTAGGCTACTTAAAACCAAAAAATTGGATTTCTCAAAACTCCCTCATGGTGGTCTCTAAAGTAATAAACAGACTGACAGACTTGTAGGAATACAGACAGCATAATTTTGTGATTTTGTTTTGGTAGTCTGGTAGCCACTCTTGGTCCAATATGCAGTCTGTGTGATGTGTGGAAGTTTAAGCCTGACATCAGCTACAGTTTCAAAATGAAAAATGTTTGCAGATTCTTGGATTCTCAAGAGAAGATTTGAACTTTCTTTGAAGATTTTTTTGCCATGTTAGCAGACTGTCAATGTTGGTCTGTGGCTCACTTGTTCAACCGCTTTGGTCTCGACTAAAATATCTCGACAGCTATTGAAAGGAATGGCATGAAATTTGGTATACATGTTCATGGTTCTCAGTCAATGTCTTTGTACAATGTGTGATCCATGACATTTCCCAAGAACGATTGGGATTTATTGCCAAGACATTTGGTTGGCAACATTTTTTTTACCCTGGACCAGTTGGTGATCAATTTAATTTTCAATGAGCTGCTCATCAGCTGATGTAAGGATGCTACAATAGCAAACTAAGATGGTGTACATTGTAAAGTTAGCTACACTTCAGCATGTTAGCTATGTTGCTCTCATGACTTTTTCATGCAACACCAGCACCAGCTGATGTTAGCATCCTGACACCCTTTAAGGGTGATGAACATGTTAGACATTAGCATAAGCATTGTTATTGTACAAATGTTACCATACTGCCTTTAGTGATCCCATATTTTATATAGGCTAGTACTATTACTTCGCTTGCTAATGACATTCACGTCGGTTCAGCGGTACAGTATTTTTTGTTGAGAGCAATTAATTAGTTAATATCATAGACTGTATGTACGAAGCCTGAGTGTCGTCACCCATTTGTTTCTGAAGGGCTGTTTTGGTGGCCTATCCTTGGCAGTTGCCATATTGGAAATGCCGATTCTATCAAAGAGCTGGAGCTGAGAATGGCCTGCCTCCTGAAACATCACTACACAAGGCAGCTTGCAGTCACGTCCCTCACCTCCCTAAGTAGCTTATTCGTAACTTGTGAGACCACAATCGTTTTTGTAAAAGGCTGTAAACATGTTCAATTCTGCTGTCAAAATGGACATTTTAACATTGTGTGTTTAAGACTTCCAGGTCTTTTTAGCATGGAACATGTCCAGTCAAGTAGCCTACGAAGCCAAGCTAGCAGATGTTTGAAACATATTGTCATGGCATTAGAATAATCAGCTTTTCATCCAGCATCTGTTATGAAAAGTAGTTAGCGACTGTAAGTAATTTATATAGCCTCAGCCAACATCTCTAAGCCCAAATTTGTAACTTTTCACCAAGAGAGACATCAGCCTTATAGCATGGTTATTAAGAAAAATGTAGCGTGATGATGACAGCCTTTAGCTTAGCCCTGCTGTGCTCTAATAGAGTCCCTATATAATGTGCTGTGCTTTAATAGAGTCTGAACAGCTGGCATGGCTACAGACTTGAAAACAAGTTGATTTCACTTTTTTTTGTTAAACCAACAAGTTCAACGCTGATAATTTGTCATGTGTTTGAACATTACCAAAGGGAATCATATAGTTCACTGTGTCAAGCTATACAATTAACTCTTTCTGTTACTTTTTAAAGTTAGAAAAGGGCAGACCTTCCCCCTCAGCTCAAAGAAATCCTCTCAAGGCTGTGTTTACATCCTGAAAGAAAGAAAAAAAAAAACCGAGCCAGCCTTAATGCAATATCCTGAGCAGCTCCTGCACATGAGAGGGGGCCTGACTCCTGGAGAAATTTGATCCTGCAATGGGCCCTTTAAAGGAATATGGGATGAGTCTGTTGAATGGAGCTCAGAGTGAGTCCCACTGAAGTCTGCGCTCCAAAGAAAGCGAAGGACAAGACAGCGGGACGACACATGAAGCACTGAAAACAAATGAATGAGACACGAAAGCGGAGAGGAAGTGGACGGACTGAAGAAGAAGTTATGAGCCGAACTGCGACGAATTACCGGGGAAAGTGTCCGTGAGAGGAGAAAGCCGACTGAGGGGGGAGAGACAACAAAGTCACAAGGTAAAGCAGTGAAGGGCTCCGCTATAGAAATATCCGATTTATACTTTTGCTTCCACCGTATCTGCTACTGTTTTGGACACATGTCCCACAGGATAAATCTAACCAGGACGCTGGAGTTTGATTTTGGACAAAAGTCGCAGCTGCTGCAAAGTATTTTGAGAGATGTTTGAAGCTGGTTGAACTTCTTTTTTTTTCGCTGACCGACGGTTTTACGGTTGCTACTATACTACTAAGCCGTGTGCGTCTGGCACACCTGTTCCTTGTGGCCTTTTTTGGACAAAAATGTGCCCATTGCTTTGCATTGGAGGAGCTTTAAAAAAGATGTATGGAAGTTCTATCCCGTCTTTATGTGAATCCAGAAAAGGGGATATTTGCCTGGTTGCATTTGCTTGACTTGTAGCCTACATGTCTTCCACATATGCACACTTTCTGTTATTGTGAGCATCTGGAGAAATCATATCCTTTTCTGCTCCATACATCAATCTGACTCCTCTGTTATTGAACAACCCAAAGCTAAACCATTCATATAAAATATATAATCTCTCTTGCAATGCATTAAGGGGCGTCTCTTACTTTGCTTTAAAACATAGCCTTTGCATGATCTGCATTGCAGCAATATATCCCAGGTTTTAGTGATCTCTGCAGGACAGGACTACAGAGGTAGATGTTTACACCTCAGTACAGAAGAATGTCAGGGCCTGTGTTTAAGCCTGAGACTGATAATGAGTGTGGTCAGTTTGCAGAGGCCTGTCATTAACCTGAGCTGGGAGAGAGCTCTCTTGCTGAGAAAGGTAGGAGGAGAGGATGTAGAGGTAAGAAGGGAGAAAGGAAAGAAGGAAGGAGGGTGGGAAAGGTGCTGCAGGAGGAGAGGGAAGAAGCGAAGGGGGGGACGGAAAGTGAGAGGAGTTGGAGGAGGAGTGAGTCAAGATAGATAAGATGGGAGGAGGATAAACATATGAGGTATATTCATGACTGAAAAAAAGTAGGCTGAAGACTTGCATTGACCTTTGTGGGGCTTTTATTGTCTACTTTGAGTAATTTCTGTGTTGAACTTGCCCTTACAATCTGAATTATTATAAGATAAAACTAGGGCAAACAGACACTCCTTTTGCACCAAATAAAATAAATCTGTTTTCCAAGAATATGGACCAAAGTTAAGAATTGTGAAGCTGTGTTAAGATCGCCCTCCCCTTTATTTATAGGACTTAACCCCAGCTGTAGCTGTAAAACAGGACCAAAATAGTGGGGTACTAATTTAAACAAAAGTGTGAGGCCTACTTGACCGGATGGGAGTAGACAGAGGTCATTTTTGTTAAACATTCTGGGCCGCCAAGGAGAAGATATGGCAATTTATAACGCACCCATACTTGACTCTGTGTGCTCCTAGATAATCTGTCTTTGTCTCCTTTTTGTAAACACAGAGATCTGCCACACTGACACCAATCTGCAGCAACTGACCCACATTTCCACACATGCTCCTGTGCTCTTTGACAGGAGACCTTTTTTTTTATTCTGAAGTGGGATGTGAGGAGGTTGGATGCCAAAATGTGGGGAGGCCAAGTTGGACCTTGGTGGAGACAACAGCAGGGATTTGAAACGTCCAGTGGGGATGATATCACTGAACCACCTAATCACTTACATCACCGCAGCTGCATGCTCAGCAGTGTGTCAGTGTGTGTGCACGTGTGTCTGTTTCCAATCTACTTCAGTCAGTGTGTATCTCCATCTCTGCTCTGCTAAGCAAGCCCTCAAGAGTTATGACTAGTAGTTGGGGAGTGTGTGTTTGAAATATATGGTGATTAAAGAGGTACTATGACAGCACTGACTGGAGACTTGTACTCTGTGCATCCTCTGAAGAGCAGCACACAACCCCAAAATCAAAGATTGCAGTCAAACATTTAGATTTTGCAACACACTTCCCTGTCCAAAGAATTTTTAAAACCATCTCCGATGACTTCCAAGTTTTGAATAGAAACTCTCCTTGCTTGATATCAAATCTAACTCCAAATGAGAAATAAAGCAGTATAACTGTCAGTGTAGTCAGTGGAAAGCAAAGGCAGCCCTATAGAAAAGATCCTGCTGGGATCATTGTGGTGGCGTTTCCATTCAGTCGTCTTCCCCAGTGTTTGCTCTGGCTGCGTCTGTGTGCAAAGTTCTAGCAGCTAGATGGAAGTAGAGAAGCTCCAAGGGCCTTCGTGTCTGTCTACAGCAAGGAAAGGACTGCTGCTGCAGATGTTGGGCTCTAGCACCTCTGTTATAGACCCTGTCACTCTGGGTGGCCTTAGTGCTTCCAAACATTCATACCATGCACATCATGGATAGCTTTGTTGTATTCTTGGATGTCTATCCTAAATTTTTCCAACATTGGCATAATATGAAGACAGACAGTAAATATAATGCAGAGTAGAACATTATTTATTTGAATGTTTATAGCAGTAGACTCAGCGGAAAACTGTCTTTTCCCCACATTAGAGTTATGTTCATGAAAAAGATCAAAATGACTCCATCTTAAATCTTAGGTGTTATAAAAGCTACATAACTCCCCCACACACAACCTGGCTTGTAATATGGGGTTGATTACAGTCTATGATCCTAACACACACTCACACAGAGAGGAGATGTGGCCTTTTGTAACCTATGTTTGTCCTCTATACTTATCCTGCCCAGTGGCATTTTAATTTGCTCTTGTTGTTAATTTATCATCTTACCATTCAACTAATTTCTTATGTCAAATCATTATCCCTAACCACTCCCTGATTGATCAGCAAATTACTAGCTTCTTTAAACACTCCAGTTAACATACTGTTGTGTGTTGTTACACGACATTATTGGAAATGCATACATCCCAAAATAACAGTAATAATAGCTAGCATTCAAGTTAAAACTATATTTTTGATAGCCGATAAGCATTTTACTATTTGATACCGTAATTATTAGCTTAACAACAATACGGCTTAACACATCCCTTTGACTGTTTGATAATCTTACAAGATATGATCAGGGAGTCACATTTCCAAGCTATGATAGCTAGCTAGTAGCTTATTGAGTAGGCTATATTAACTTTTTGATGATCATTAACACGTCCTAGCTAACATTAGCCTACTGTTTGAGAGTGTTAAGAATTATTATAGGGAGAGCATGTTTCCAGGCTAATTGTTAGCTAGCTAGCTTTCAAGTTAAAACAGTATTTTTGATAACTAATAGCTACTGTAGCCACCAGCTAATGATAGCGGTCAACCATAGCTAAAATCTATGTTATAGGGTTAAAGAATTGAAAGGAAAATTCCAAGCTAACATGTTAAGCTAATTGTATTATTCTGGTAACGTTAGCAAGCTTGTTGTATTGTTTATTAGGTAACAGAAATGTGAGCTGAATGCTTAAGCTGGCTGTTCTCACTTAGTTGTCAATAGCTAATGGTTTATGAAATAGGCTATAATGCTTTACCTTGAAATATGGCTCAAAGACAATCTGTATTTTCACTACCTTGTGTCTTTTCAGTTTCTGATAAATAGAGAAGCAGAGACATTATAATGATTTGTTTGATTGCCTACATTAATACGGTTTGCAAACCTGGAATATTGCAACATTTAGATTTCCATTCCTGTGTGTGTTGTGTAAGGAAATGGCTGCAGCGTGAATAAGGGGAATTAAGGGTTTCTGACAGTTTAGTACCAATTGTCGAACCAACCTTGTTTCCGATAAGTGAAAAGTGCTACAGAACTTGTTCCAGGGAGAATTAGCATGGCAGTGCAGAGAGTGTTTAACCATCATATGGCTTGTTTGCACCCAGCTGTTAGCTGCTGCAGGAGGGCCTGGCCTGTCCTTGCTTGCCCCAGTGTGGCCTAGCAGGGTTTATTCAAGCGGTCTGGTTTTCCCTCTTCCCCCAGGCCGGCTTCCTGCCTCACTTGACCTTCATATGCTCCACTGTAACCTCGGACAGAGAGAGGGAGACATTAGCTGGACCTTGACTGTCCGGCCTGCGTACAGCGGTTGGCTAGGGAAAACCTCCACATGCATGACTTCTGTAATTTGTTTGCTAGGCCTGTATTTATGAGCATGCTAATTGTAGGGAGTACCATGGTGCAGTTATAGTTGCTGGACTTTGAACGTCTGCTGTTTTGCTGACGCTGTCTGGCTGCACTTCGAGTCTGTCTGAATACTGCTTAATGTTTTAACTCGCTCAGAACTTTGTTCAGTTTTATTTTGACTTAACTTTCTCTTAAACCTCACACATCACTACACCCTTGCTTCTTGTGAGTTGTACCCACAAAGCTGATTGATACGGCTTCTTTTATCTCAAGATAATCAGGGCTTTATTGAACTCACTCAGTAGGGCCTTAACCTTTGTGAATGAGCCGCCAGTCAATCCTCTTCAGGTAAAAATAACCTCAGTGCCCCGGTTTCCTACATTCAGTACTTGGCCCATTCATTCTCACACATTCCTTCCTCCTGTCTTTGCCGCTGTGGGCCCCCCTCTCTAGCTGTGATGGGACTGTCATGCAGAAAGACACCATTGTGCTGCATGGGATCCTTTTTCAGTCTTGCCTTGTAATTAAGAAGGGATTGCGTGGCGAAGGAGTTGTGGGTTGGGAGGTGGGAGAGAGAGCAAGGGGGGATTGGGTTAGTAGGTAATTTGGCTAAAAAGCAGAGCGCTGACCTGCTTTGTAGCTGGCAGGCCTGGGAGCCGGCACGCATGAACCCAACTCCCCCACTGACAGAGCCTCCCTGCTGAGGTTTTGTTCAGTGTGTGTGGGCATGCGGAGAGAAAGCGGATGAGAAGGAAGGAAAGAATCAGGCTATTGCCAAATTTGTAAACTGTATCTGTCTGCGTTTATGTTTCTTTGTGGTTGTATGTTAGAAAGTGAGAGGAAGCTTTCGTTAAACTCATGTCATTGTTAATCATTACTGTTCACTTCACTCACATTTCCTCAGTGAATCATGGGAAGTGCGGTCAGTGAAAGGAATTTATAGGTGCCAAGTCACTTTTTGTCCTCTTGAGATGAAAATGAAAAACAGAGCAGAACTCCTTGAGAAATTGAGATCACATTTCTGTGTCCCTTTTGGATTGATACATCTCAATTCCTGCCTGAAAGAAACGGACAGAAATTACATTTAAAAATGATGTAACAAAAGTCATATCATACAAACCGAACATCAGAGCATGCAGTGCTGAGTAGGCTTGGGTTTTTTCCTGTCTTTCAGTACGTCTGAGTTCAGAGACAGAGCAGCTCCGAATCTTGACCATGGCTGACGTGCTGGAGAGCGGCGGGTCGGGAGCCGTCAGAGTGGCCACTGTGGATTGGCAGAAACGCTGCATTGCTCTGGAGATGCAGCTGCTGAGGTTCCGGCTCCAGGCGGGGAAAATACGAGAGCTGCTGGCGGAGAAGGTAAGTGAGAAACTGGTCAGTCTGATAAGGATGTAATTCTTCTGCAGCTAGTTGCAAAAATGTAAACTTTTAAGATACAACACATGTGCTTACTAGGTTGAGATTAACATGTTTATAAAAAATAAGTTCTGCCACAGAAACTACAGCTACTAAAAGTACCAACGCCCAGAAACTCACAGGTTACCTTGCATGTTCATTTATCTCCCATAACTCTGCCTCTCCAGTGGTATCCGATCCTTTGCTCGTACAAAAAATATCAAACAGCATGCAAATCCAAATGATTGAGTACTGGGTGCTGGACAAAAAATATATAAGGCAAAAGGAAGACTAAGTCACCACACCAGAAGCTTCTCCAATTCACATTTAAGGACATTTTGATCCCTAGCCCCTCTGTCTGATAAAGGGCTAGGGCCTGAAACGTCGTTTTAGAGTTGTTGTTCCAAGATGAGAAGGCTTTCACGTGCTTTTCCCATCTCAGAAACTTGTTTTCCTGATGTGTCCAACACCACATGAATGCAGCATATAGCCTCTGTGCATGGAGCATGTGACATAAGCTGCACACTCCAGGAGACGAAGAGTTAACAAGAAGCTTTGTTTACTTTAAACGTCAGCATGTCTCTCATGTTTGATCTGCTGATGTGGCCCTTCTTTTATCTGGCATCAGAATGGACCAAATGTGTGGCTGTTTAAACTTGTCATGCAACTTTTATTCTGCCAAAACGCTGAGATGTCACAGCTTCATCGTCTTCTTCTCCCTGCAGCACTTCTTTTATGCGTGAGGAGACAATTAAAGCACGAGAATCAGTCTGAAAAACAGGTGTGGATGACTGTATGTTTATGTGTGTGTGAAGTAAGACAGATGAGATTACTCAGCTTATTTGGTAAACATTTGGTCCACTCACTCTGTGTCATCAGTGGTTGGCCTCAGTTTCAAGCCGAGATGAATATTTAACATTTAACTCATCACATCTCGTGCTTCCTCTTAAACTCGGGGGATGTAACCACCAGCCGCTGGCCAAATGCTTGTAAAGTTGTGGCTGTTGTAAAGCCTGACTACCAGACACTTTGGAAAGTAATCAGCTGTCAACGCAAGATCCAGCTCTGTTCTGAAGAGTTGTCGGTAAATAGAGTAGAAGTCTTTGGATGGAGGGAAGGAGGAAACACTGCTCTTCTGTCTCGACGATGGGTTGTCCTTATAGACTTACATTACTCTGAGCTGCTTTTGTTATAGTGCGATCATCTCTAATTCGGTAGTGCTGAAGAGGTTCATTCAGTCAGTCAGCAGGATGTTTACAGTCCAAACATGACCTGGTGTCTGATAAGAGCAGGACGACTCCCTGCTGTGTCCAGTGTCAGGTTCTGTCAGACCTCCAGCTGCTCTGATAGACCCCATGCAAACACACACACTTTTACTAACAGTTATAACTGACTGTGAGAAAGTCATTAATAAAGAGTAAATCCACTACAATTGGAAGAGGATTTATTTGCAAAGGGAGTTTGTCAGAAATCGGCTGACTAAAAGCTGTTGTAAAAAATTGCAAATGTATTTGTTCCATTCATTCATACCCATTCATACACCGCCGATGAAGCAGTGGGAGCATTTGGGTCAAGTGTCTTGCCTAAGTACACATCAGACATGTTGCTGCAGGAGCTGGGGATCGAACCCCCAATCTTCCGGTTGAGAGATGACGACTCTACCAACTGAGCCACAGCCGTCCCAGTTGAGAGCAAAAAGGCAAAACACCATTCACAGTAAATAAGCAGTTATTTAAGAAGGACATTAAACAGATATCTCCGTGAAAATGCAATCATTGATCCCCTCTTTGAAATTGTTTCTCAACACCAACTCCATTCTAGCTTCTCAAGTTTCTCGTTGAACTGTAAACAATGAAGCACACACAGGAAAGACGAGGAAGTCTGCCCTGATGTCCCTTATCGCTGAATGCTAGCTTCGCTGGAAGCCTGGACAAGTTGGCCAGTGCTCCTAGAGGCTATAACTGTTCTGAGATTTTCTCGCATGCATTGAGCGGGATCAAATATTTCACTCATCTGATTCATGTATTCACAAGCATGAACATTTTGACCTATTAGATTGAGCCCTGAATAACATGGTCTGTGTATTTACACTATTTGACTAAGTAGATGAAGCTCCAGGTAGCTGTCAGATACACTCTTATAAAGATAATCGATGTCGGTGTGTTGGTTATTGCAACACTGCACTGCATGATGGCTAAGAAAGAAGAGTGGCCAGAGAAATGTGGTTGATGACTACCTAGCGTTGAAGTAGAACAGCACTTCTCTGTTGCTGAGAGGATGTGTTTATACAGATAAACTGTGCTGAGGAGACAGAAAACATAGGAACTGTAAGTTACAGGTAAATGCATACATCAGCATATCACGTCATATTGTCATGAAGAAGCTAAAGACATTTACCTGTTAACGTGTTCGTCTTACTGCAAGCTCCCAGTTTCACTTCAGCTGTGGCGCCAAGAAAAGAAAAGGAGTTTCAAGCTTTCTGAAACTGGACTAATTAATGTCCTTCACTTTTTCTCCCTCATGAAAACGCACAGGTTAATAGCCAGCATACACAGTATTTATTGTGAAATGTTAGTTTTGGCCTAGTTGCAAAGAAAAAGAGTTCCAACTCCTTTTTGAGGGGAGGGGAAAAACAGCTAATTAATCCCCAATAAACACACATGCATACACACTCTGACAGCAGCATAAACACACATACAGCGTGAGCGGGGTTTAAGTGGAGGCCCGTGATGCTGAGTGCGTTTTCCTGATTCTTTGGAGGGGTGGGGGGCTGGGGGTGCTGAGTGACTACCATTCCGTCATGTTATTGCTGTTTGGAAAGTCTGCTAGTCTGCTTCACGCTCTTCATCCCCTCTCTTGCCAAGTTAGGAGTGTTTTACGCATTGACCCACTTTGGGATGGAAAAACATGAAGAAAAAAAAAAGTTGACGTGGTTGCCTGTAACACGGCGTTTATCCCCGGAGGCTGAGAAGAGAGGCAAGGACATGCCCCATTTGCCTTGTGAGGAGTGTAACAGGACGAGTTCTCCATGTAAGAGTTGTGTTTTTGAAGTTTACGGAGGATTAGGAAAGTGTAATCGACAGCTGTCAGCTGGTGGCCTTTAAAAACAGAAACTTCTCCTTACAGCAAGAACGGGAAGAGACTGGAAAGTTGACTGGCAGGGATTTTTTTTTTTCTGGTGAAGACATGACACAACACTTACAACAATATAAGAAAATGATTTTATCTCGACATCATAACAGCAACATTCCCGTACATTTTTTCTGCGCTTCAAACATCCCACACCACAAATAAAAAAGACTCAAACCTTGCTAAAAAATAATTTTCAAGAGAAGGGGTTCATGAAAATGTCTTGGTATTGAAATTCTTGTTGAGCCAGTTCAAGAGCAGTCACGAAACTCACGAAACACACAAACACGAAACTCACAAAACTGCATCTACTAGACTGCCCCAGAATGTAGAAACACCTTATTCAGAGGATTTCTTTCAGGGTTTTTTTTTCTTTCATTACTTGGATAATCTAATACTGAACAAATTAGACTCTATAAGCATCACATGGCTCGAGGAACACAACACTGTCTTAGACTCCGACTGGTGGTATCAGTCAGTGAGGGCGAGTGCTGAAAGGTCAACGGGTTCACATTTGTGCATAAACATTTATCTTCAAGAGTGGATTCTGTTTGAATCAGTTCTTGTGATTGTCTTTCTCTGTCTGTTTCAAAAGGAAAGTTTGGGTATGTGTTAAGGAACATTTGTTAAACTCCATGAAGAATCAGTTAAATGAGTTTTACCAATCTTTGTATGACTAAAAGCTGTCTCCCTAAAAAAAACCTTTTTTGCATCAATATCTATTTTATCATGAAAGTTGGCTTAATAGAGAATCATTGTGGTATTCAGTTACTTGTTAGTTTACCCTTTGTGACTCATTCTCTTCTTCTTCTCTGTCCTCTCTCCCTCCCCTGTGTTGAAAAGGATTTTAGCATTTAATGATTGAGCCGGGGTCATTATTGACCATCAGCTGTGCACGACGGTTAATGATTAATAAGTCAAGAGGCTGGTGGAGGCTTTAGTGGTCTGATATTTCACAGAGAAACCAATATGGGTTGACCCCCTTTTACCCTCTCTTCTGTTCAAATCAATGGCAAGTGTTGCCAATGTGTACAACTTCTGTAGGACGTAAAAATTTGAGCCTCTGATTTTTTGCATGAACTGTCTAAAGAAAAAGAAGGTAAACGTAGAGAAAGATGATGATTGATGTAGATGACTGAGCGGTAAGTAAAATATAGGATGAGATCTCAAATCTGTGGCACGTTGTTCCAGGCAGTAACAGGGGACAGGGTTTTTTTTGACAGATCTGTTAGCTGATTGTGAAGACAGATGATCAGGTGTCTGTAGCCAGTTCTTATCTTATCTCCTCCTCTCTGCATTATCTGCCCCTCATGAATAAGGCTTAAACACAGGGGTCACGGGTCACCGTTGACCTAGTGGTTGGTGCGTGCGCCCACTGTGTGGAGGCTATACGCAGGTTAGATACGTTCCGTTGGTTTGAGTCTTGTCATGGGATTTGTTGACATTATGGAAAATTTAGAATTTTGTGCTCTTTCTACGTAAAGTATGGCGATACATGCGTCTGAAACCGCTGATTCAAAGCTTTAGGAAACACGACTCCCACCTCATCCGTTTTCAGCCCTCTCAGCAGCAGAGGAGGACAGTTTTGCACTGTGGCCTGACAGATGCTGGATTGCAGACATAGTTGTTTCACGCCTGCTCAGCTACTCACAACTCAACAGTTGGACTTTGCAGTAACCAAACGTACAGACGCAGAGATAGACTGACAGCATGAGCTCACACAGTCTGAATTCATATGTGATAACTTCAATAAGAGCCACTTTGTCTGCATTTGATCACCAGATAGAGATAGAGATGATATTTGACACAGATTTCTAACCAGGGATACTTGAAGGAGTACTTTCAGTCAACTTAACTACAGGCTAAGAGCTGGGGCTGAGGCGGGTTTTAAGCTTCTTCTCTTTTTTTTTAGATAGGACCGCTGAAGAGCGACAGGAAATGTTTGGAGTAGAGAGTAGGAAATGACATGCAATAAAAAGGGCAGAGGTCGGATTTGAACCCACGGCCGCTGCGATGACGACAACAGCCTCTGTGCATGGGGCGTGAAACTTACCTTCTAGCCCGGCCAGCTATGCCCCTTATTGTAAATAACGCTTATCCTTCATAAATCAAAACAGATGAGTTATCAAAAAAATTCACCCCCATATAGTGTGTGTCGATGGAGACATGAGCTTATCAGACCTATTTCATTTTTTGAACCAGGCTGTAAATATGTTTATTTCTGGCTTGGTTTGTATGTGACTTCTGCAGCCAACCTGAAGTGAACATTTGAAAAACTGGAGGATTTTGCACTTCCGCATCTGCTTTATTTTTCAACACCACTTGCCACTTGGAATAGCCATATTAACACCATCTCTAGTGCTAAAGCTGTACTCTGCATATATTGTTAGAAACTTTGCAGTCCTAAAATCATCATCACTTGTTTTTGTCATCTCAGTGTGATTCAGAGTTACTTGAAGGATAGTTATTTTGGTTCTGGCTTAGTACTCTTTCTTCAATTACGTTAATTCCACTTAGTCTTCATTCGTTTCTTTACTCTTCTGTGTCAACTTCACGCTAAATGTGCGAGCCCAATCATGGTCCAACCCACTCCCGACCTCCTCGAGCTGGATGTGGCAGCTTTAGAGGAAGTCTGCTTGCTTCCTCTGATGACCACATCTCACATCTGGTCTACATTGTGACTCCTGACGCACTTTATATTCACCTTAAGGGCTTGCTTTCTTGCCTCTCCTATTTCTGTTGTTTTGAATGGCTGACAAAGTGCTGTGTGCTATTTGGCTCAAGCTCTTATTGACTCATGATGAAGGTTTTTGACCTTGAGGTGAGGAGTCATCCAACCACTAACCGTCAACGTGCACTCTGGCTGTAGTGGTGTTAATCTGGCTGTGAGGAAGCTCTCAAATGTTGTTAGAGGTGGATTTTGGGAAACAAGGGGTGTCAAGGGAGGTGACGAGAAGGGAGAGAGAAAAAGACAAAAGGAAGGGAAACAAAGATGACCGGAGGAATTCAAAAGCATCTCTGGGGCAGAGTGAATCCATTAGTCTGTTTGTTCTCCTTTCACCTGGGTCACTGAACTCATAGGGAAGGGAGTCCTGTGTTGAGCTTGCTGAGGGAGAAGACGCTCGCAGATGTGTGCATACTTGCAGGATGGACGGTGTTTGCCTTTGAAAGCATGAGTATGCATGCTTGCACAAAAGGTGACGCAAGCTTGTGCACACACATAGTAGCATTCTTCTATCACGGTGCTGTTTGACCAGCGGGAAAGATGTTCAGCCTCCTCTGAGGGGCCTCTCTGCTACTTCTGCAGCACGTCTGCGCCCTTCGAGTGCCACTCCTCGTTAAACATAAATTAAACGATTTTGCAGAATCTTGAAAAATATGCCTTCTGAGTTACTACTTTCTGGACCACTTTTGTCAATAATGACCTTTATTATAGAAGATTTAAAGAAAAACAAGTTACAAAGTTCCTCAAAAAGGCAGCTAAAATAAAATAGGCAGGACATGCAATCATATATGAAAGCAAGTATTTTTGAAATAACATAATATGTGTTAAAGAAAGAAGGAGAAAACTGGAAAATTCAAGTAAAAACAAGAAATGCTGTTTGTTCAAAGAGATCACTGACTCATCTGACCCGATCGCTTTGTGCAGCTTGTTGCAGAACCATGGGGAACTTTGATCTTCACTGTGGTGATTAAGTACGATTTTCTTGATTAGCAACACTTTCCGAGCAGAGTTGGTCTATTACTGCTTCCCACTATATCAGTCATTGAGATTTCTTCCCTTTGGCAATAGTGCTTATGAGGGATTAAGCGTGTCTGCTCGCTTCTGTAGCATGCTTGGTGGTCTGCTGTCTGTGCTAAGGGGCTCTATGAGTCAGGTTATGTGATGTTGAACCTGTCAGTGTTACCTGTTTTCTGTATATAAAGTTGAACTTTTCAAAGTCAATTCTAACTCTTGACTTGCTTTAAGAATCACTGTCACCTCTTCTGTGTTGATTTCAGATGCAGGAGTTGGAACAAAGGGTGACAGAGGCTGACCAGCGAGCTGAGAGTGCTGAGAAACAGGTAGAGGGGAGGTTATGATTCTTTGGATCACAACTTGTGAAAGCTAAACCATATGGCTTCGCTTACTTCATCTGGGAATGTGGCAAAAACACACAAAAAGAAGTAAAAATAACAAACAAACAAGCAGTGATTTGGTCAAACAAGATTTAAATAATGTAAAGGGGGACTCTGCAGAAAGTAAAGGCTTGCGTGTGGTGCACTCCCCGTTTTTTTGTTTTTGTTCGTCACTACTGTTAGTGCAGCTGAGAACTCCACAGGTTCTTCCAGATGTTCTTGACATCGTTGTCAAAAGAAAAGTTATGTAGCAAGTGATATTACAAGTAGAAAATTGTTCACTTCTCAGGAGAGCTGCCATTCAAACCTGCAGATATTATAGGGAGACACCAACGCAGTAATGGCAGCTTGTCAACTTCCGCTTTCCCCCAGGATTCATAAACCCTGAAGGATTTAACATAATCATTGTGAATTCAATCTGTGAATGAAATTGAATCATATTTTTGCTTGACAACCGAAGCTTTGTTGAAAAACAGCAGCACTCACTCAACTTGTTCAGTACTGGACAAAGTACTCAGTAAACTCTGAACTCAGAGTCCACTAAAAAGGTTTTTTTCAACAGTCTTCGTGACCGGTAAAGGTAAAGAGTAAACCTAACATTTACTTTATTTTATTTTTAAGAGAAAAGGAACAGCTTCCATGCTCGGAAAGAAACTTTTAGCCCAACATCGAGGGATGTAAGAGGAAATCCTAAATTTGGAAACCATAAAGAAACACAAGCAGTAGGATTTTGTGTATTTTGTCAGAGTATGAGTCAGCCTTTGATGGGATTTAACAAAAGGAGAGTGTGGTTTAAGTATATGAAGCCTCATACATTACATATGACACATACTCTTTCTCTCTGTTGTGTTTAATCTCCCATTTGCCGTCATTACTGGCTGCTCCAGGTGTTTTCTGTAGGTGGTAATTTGATGGTGCCCTGTCTTTAAAAACAAGAAATACCTTCAGGCTTAGAAGGTTTTTTTTACCGTCAGAGTTTGCAAAAAAAGAAACCTGAGTGTTTTCCTTTCTGCTTTTGTCTCCTGCCCATCAGAACTAAATGAACCATACAAATTTGAGCTCACTTTTAAGCCTTGCATGTGCATTCAATCCTCTAATTATGCGTTTCAGATCCATGTCATGGAAGAAAAGCTTAAGTCTGCAAACATACAAACCAGTGACTCGGAGAGCTCGTTGTACAGAAAGTATCAAGACCTGAGCAGTCAGGTGGAGGACAAAGATGCTGCGATAAAGAGGTTAGAGGTGCAGCTGGAAAAACAGGTACGAACGGAGCCATCTGATAAAGAAGAGAAATGTCCATTTATGTTCAGGATGTAAAGGATGAACTAAACCAAAACCTCTGTTTTCTCTGACCGCAGATCTTAATCAGAGCCCAGGAGGCAAAAATTATTGAGGAGAAGGCTGCGAAGATTAAAGACTGGGTCACCTTAAAGCTTAGAGAGGTAAGCTCACATATCTCCAGACACTCCTGACTGAGGGAAGCAGGGGCCTCTTGGAAAGATCTCACACTGTTGAGATGCATCATCTGAGGCAAAAAGAGATGCTTACGGTGAAATGTATCATCTACAGCTGGCTATTCAGCTGAGTTTGATCTTCAAACAACTCGAGACAGCAGCCCAACGAGACAAGAAAACAGCATTATTTCATGGTTTTTACTGTAAAAGTTGACTTTTAAGTGATGTATGTGCTGTGTTACAGATGGAACAAGAGAACCAGCAGCTGAAAATGGCTAACCTGAAGCAGTCAGAACAGATCATGTTGCTGCAGGACAAACTACAAGGTGAATACTGATGTTTTAATGTTTGAACAACTACAAAAAAAAGTAGATTCTTCGCTAGTTAAAGGCGGGGTTAATAATTTTCGAAAACTAGCATGGTTTTGAAAGTAGCATTCCCTCAGTGCTCCGTCTCCACCCACCTCCTCCCCTCTGTGCTCCCTCAAAAGCCACGCCCCTCACTTACATGCACAAGCGCCATTGGTCCAGAAGCTTTGATCCATGCTTTGAGTGTGGGCTCGGGCATGCATGGGGTAGAGAGCGAGCAGGGAGACAGAGAGGCCTGATTGGTTCTTCAGATTGGTACCTCGTGGCAGACATTGGTCGAAGTTTTTACAGGCTTACAACTGCTACAGATGACGGATTTTCTTTGTTCCTTTTTCAGAGCACATGAAATATTAATGTCTGTCAGGACCTAAAGACAGTTTCAACCAAAATCTTAAAAAGTCTATCTGGAGAAAATTACCAACCCTGCCTTTAATATCCGTTGTGGGATGAATAAAGAGATTATTGGATTTCTTATTGGATATTGGATTTTTAGATGGATTTCTGCATTTTTGCTCAGAGATCTGTGTAGCTAATAAGCATGAGTAAGAGTTTAGCCTTTTTAGCTTCGAGCCAGTTAAGTGAACTGGCCTGTCTGTTTAAAAAAGTGGATCCTTAAAAAAAGAAAAAAGACCAATAACAGGTAGAATGAAGCTTTTGTTTTAGATAAGGTTGCCATGGCTTATCTCATCAGCTAGCTTACTCTTGATAGAGTGATTTGCTTTGGGGGTTGCTTTGGTTGCAGTAACTGCAGTTTTGTATTGTTCTCAGTTTTTCTTTTACTGTGATTTTATAAAGCTGACTTTACAGAAATTACATATACAGTTTATGGTGCAAACTTTTTTACAGCAATGTTGAAAACGTCAACCTAATTTTAACCAAATGAAAGCATTTTGGGAAAGCTAGTTTTGTTTTTCAGTTTGTACAGGAAGTTCAGCAGCCAAGTTGTTTATTGTGTAAACGTCAATTTATCTTTTGAATGTTATCTAAAAAAGTACTTTTTGGAGTTGCTCTCCTGAAGATTTCTTGCCTTTGACATTGCCTGGCTTTATTTTTCTACATTTGTTAAAGAAATGTCAGGTAGACACCCGGTGATTGGATGTCTCTGTTTGGACACGTTCCCAGAGCTCCAATGAGAAAGAAACTTTAAGAAGTAAACAGTATTTTCTTTCTCCCCCAGCCCTCTTAGAGAAACCTACATCCTGTGGATCTCCTGCCACCTCCCCTGTAATGGATACCCACCTGGTGCCCAGCAGTCCACTGTTTCCTCCCAGCTGCCCCGGCACACCACCTGCCCAGGACGACAGCTGGAGACAGACAGGTCCCCGAGGAGCTGCCTCTAATATCAAGACTTCGCCAACAGGTGTGCTGCCTTTAATTAGTCTTTTCTTAGGATGTGTATCAAGAGGCAATGCTATGTGTTATTCAAGTCTTGCTGATGACATGACTGCAACAAAAACAGCAACAGATTAGGAGCCTATCCAAACCCATTCAGCCACCACAAACACCAAAACCTGTTGTTTTCTGTTTTTAAAACGAAGATATATCATGCCGATGACCAATCAATCAAACTGTCCATAAACTCTTCAAACATTTCTTAAAGACTCCCCACTGTTGATCCATATTTGTTCATTTAAAAGAACATTTTTCAATCTGTCTCCTCAGATATTAAAAGGACTCCTGAACAGTCCAGTAAAGGGATTTGCTTGGGAGACCTCGCAGCCCGTGATTCTCTCGCCCAGGGTTGGAGCAGGGAGGGTCCCTGTAGTCCTGTTTCCATCATTGGACCAGAGCTCCCAGTAGGGCCTGAGGGTCCAATGGGGGGCTCTGACAGAGACAACTCCTCTGATGAGCTCAACAGTAAATTCCGCTCTCAGTGCCTCCACTCGTCCTCTTCCTCATCTTCTTCATCCTCAGCCTATGAGATGGCCCATGGACCAAGCTCCCCGGAGCCATCCATCAGAATAACACCCAAAAGCCCACTCCTGGCGCGCTCCCCCTCCACCAACAACCCCTTCCCCAATCCTCAGATTCACCTGTCAGGCACCAGCATGACGCTACCCAAAGTACGGACTCCGCTCACTCCCAGGGACAGCATCCAGCTGGTGAAGAAGCACTACAGCCAGCCGCAGCCCAGCCTTGACCGACTCCACAACCTCAATGTTAACATCGACATCATGACCCCATCCTCCACCTCTTCCACCCTTAAGAGCACAGGCACTGGTACCTCGCCCTTCTCGCAGGTAGTCGAGGAAACAGACATCGATGACGGCCTTCCTGACAGCATGGACGGGGTGGTGGAGGGGTCTGGACCAGAGGAGACAGCCAAGGATGGAGTCTCCTTTGTGGGTCTCGCAGAGGAGCTGGAGCGGCTGGATCCAGATGTTCTGAAGCCGCCAACACCTCCTTTACACCGCTTTCCTTCATGGGTATGAGAAAGTGACAAATATAAATGATCTTCTCTGTACTTCTTGAATTATTACGACAAATATATGCGTCTTCGTGCTAAGCTAATCTGCTTTTGTTGGTCTCATTTTAAATGAATGTACATAATAGGGGAGCAGTATTAGTTTTCTTCAAATCAAATCCTTGGTGATTGAAGATAGGTAATTCTCAAATCGTAAAACTATTCTTTAAAATTCTGTCAGGATAGATATCCACTCCAAATTGGTGTATCTTTTAATCTGAATGTGAATAAAATAAATGTCTAAAAAAGTTATAGACTGATTATCCTGACTTGCTGATCCCTACAGGAGAGTCGAATCTACGCTGTGGCAAAGTCAGGAATGAGAGTATCAGAGGCAAGTCCTGGGGCCAGAGGTCTTGGACGAGGTGAGTCAGTCGCACTGAGAGACAATAAACAAAACTGATTACTGTTTTCTTTATTTCCATTCACGTGCTACTCCAGTATCACGTTCAACATTCACTGAAAGTAAGTTCAAAGCAGAAAACAGATACTCAAAAGGCTATCTTTCGAATGTGAAGTGGTGTCTTACCCCGTGTATGTGTGTGTGTGTGCTTCTGCGTGTGTGTCATGTTCCTGGGTGGTGAAGTAGACGAGTCAGTACTGTGAAGTGACATGTCATTCAGCTGAGTCTAAATCTGCTATAGAGGTGTGTGTGTGGTTAGTTTGGATCTGTCATTGCTGCCTTTGATTTCACTTCCACTTGCCTGAGGCTCCACACACCTGCACAGGTGCGGGCTCTTCTTTGCCAGGCTTTTGAGACCCCCCCCTCGTCCTTTTTTTAAGAGCTGAGAAAGGGGAGTGCGGAAGGTGTGGGTTAAGTGGAACAGAGGGAGAGGTTGCTTTTTAATTAGCCGCGATGAAAGGTCTTGGTCTGAGTGTAATTACAGCTGTGCTTCTGTCCCGACATCATCCATTTTACACACAGTAAGGTTTGACAGCTCTCCTACTGTACAATATCCTCATAGCGCAGGTATCTGACTGCTAAGGACGTGTTTTGGATTAAGTCATAGCTTGCTAAGCTTAATCACCTTCTAGTCAAGTTTGTGCCTGAAGGTGCATTAGTAGGTGCTGCATTTTTATCTCAGGCAGTTTAATTTTAACTTTTTATTTTTAGTTCAAGACACAATTCTGAGAGAGAACTCAAGAGATTGAAATATTTGTATATTTTTGGAGGCAGATAGCCAAGTGGTTAGGTCCCACCACATGTACAGAGGCTAAGGTCCTCCAAGCGGGCAGCGGGGTATCGCGTCTGGCTTGTGGCTCCTTTACCACATGTCATTCCCAATATATCTTTCTTATTTACCACTCTATCAACAGTCCTCTGAAAAAAAAAGTATACAAAAGCTCCCAACATATCTTTAAAAAAGATATATGTGTATTTTTATCATTTTATTTTCACACGGCAGCAAGTAGTTTGACAAAATAGAGTAGAAACAGGCTTTTTTCACAACAACAAAAGGTCAGTTAGCTAACCAAAATTTTAGCAAGCTAACCATGATGTTAGCTTAATGTTAGCAATTAACAGTAATGTCAGTTAGTTAACATATTTTTAGCAAGCCAGCTGTGATTTAAGTGTATTTTTTCCTCTACTGCCACTATGATGAGGCCTCAGTTACAACATTTGTTGATTTTGGGCTATCGGGTAAAAGGTAATACAGGGGCCTTGTTCAACAGTCTTAGAGCTTCTTATTTACATCAAATGTTTTTATAGTTTTACGTGATGTTGTATTTAATAACCAGGGTGAATGTTGTACGTTTCTAGTTTTTATAATTTATTAAGTGTATTGTTTGTTTTTCATTGTTCTGAGTGGTATGTTGTTGTGTAAATGACAATAAGCATTGTTAGCTTGCGCTGTTAGCTTGCGTTGCTAGCTTGCATTGCCAGCTTAAAGCAGATATGTAACCTGTAAAGAATAAATATTAATATCCTTTATAAATTCCTTAACATATTAATAATGAGCAACAAAGCTTATTTCTACGTGCTCGAAGGTTTTGGTGATATACAATATAGCAGTAGTTTATGGTTTATGCTAATGTTAGCTAACATACTGATACTGACATTATAGAGTAAGTTTGAAAGCTTCCCTTGCTATTTCCACAGTATTTGGTATTTTTTAGTGTTGATTAATTATCTGATATTTCCATTTTTGGTCAAAAGTAACAAAATATTACTCAGGGCAATGCTATGCTATGCTACATACATTTCAGAACATATTCTGAATAAGCGTTTCTCGTTGTATTTTGCAGTGTCTAATTTACCACAGTATCCAGCGGCAGGTCCGTTCACTCAGTTAATCTACAAAAATATCAACGTACCGGTTTACACCACACTGAAAGGGGTGAGTGAAATATTCTTCATCATTGAAGCTGCAGCTGGATCTGTGTTTTCCTTTAAATGCAGCTTTATTGTTTGTTGTTAACATGAGACTAGCGTTGATCTCTTCTGAAATTACATTAGCTCTTGTTTGTTTCAGAAAGCCACTCAGATCAGCAGTGTACCTCTGCCTGACGATGACTCTGGGTCTGAGGACGACAGCAGCTCTCTGGCCAGTTTGAGGACCTCCATCCTGAGTCCGGACAGGAAGGGGAGCGTTCCTGGGAGCCCACGAGCCGTCAAGAGAGGTGGCGATTTTGATAACATCGCAAACCAGTCATTAAAAACCATGTTCGCATACAAATTGATCATTTCTCGGACAAGGAAGAACTGCCATTTTTAAAGCATGTCAAAGCATGACATTTAACATTTGAAACTATTTTTTTATCAGCCTTATTTTGCGATGACCTTCAAAATACTAGTGATTGTTGAAGTAGATCATGGGAGTCTAGATTTTACCTTGCAGTGTTTTATTTCTTAAATAAGCTGTTACATTCTTTAAACTTTAAGAAAAGCATACTCATTACCTCATTTTTGCACCATCTCCTGTGTCCTAGGTGTTTCCATGTCCTCCATCAGCTCTGAGAGTGATTATGCCATTCCTCCTGATGCCTACTCCCTGGACAGTGACTACTCAGAACCAGAACATAAAGTCCAACGAACTTCCTCCTATTCCTGTGAGAGCACTGGGCCTGTAAGTGAAGACTTAAAGATAGTTAAAATACCAATAAGTGGTCAGTCCAGAAACAAAAATGCAAAATCTAAGAGCTGAAGAAGTTATTGAAGTCAGTCAAACAGAGTATGACTGGACAGTTTCGACATGGATTCCTGTGCTGTTTGTTTCTGTAGGAGACGCTGGAGAAGTCTGGCTACCTGCTGAAGATGGGCAGTCAGGTTAAAGCCTGGAAGCGTCGCTGGTTCATCCTGAGGAATGGAGAGATCCTGTACTACAAATCTCCTGTGAGTGTTTCTCTCTATGAGCTCGCCTGTCCGCTTCCTTCTAAGGTTTTACTATCTGCACTGAAAACATTGCAGGAATATTTTAAAATCGTGTGTGTTTGCTTGGAGGATGGCTGCAGCTGAAAGCACCATCCTAACCAAATACCATCCCAACAACTCTTCACTAGAAAGTTTGAAGTACTGCAAGTGGATGCAGAAGTACATATGTACCCATCTATAATTCCTGCAATTACAAACTTCTTCTCTGGACTGAAATATACTTTTGGACAGCAGCAAATACTGTATACATGTGTGTGTTTTTTTGTGCAAATGATGATTATTACAAGCAATATGAATGACATGCTTGTGTGTTTAAATGTTTGTCTGCAGAGTGACGTGATCAGGAAACCTCAGGGTCAGATTGAGCTGAATTCGTCCTGCTGTATTGTTCGTGGAGAAGGAGCACAGACATTTCAAGTAAGTAGAAAACATTTTGTAATTCTGAAGACTTTAGGTTTATGGCCTTGTAGGTTTATATGTGAGGAATTTGACCTGATGATGTTTATTTTTATTTTTTTTTGGGGGGGGGAGTTTATGCTTTCATTCGAGATAGGACAGTTGATAGAACCAGAAATCAGGGAGAGAGAGAGAGAGAGTGGGGAATGACATTCGGGACTCGAACCCAGGCCGCACATAAGCCGCGCGCACCAAACACCAGGCCACCGGCGCCCCCATACGTTTTTTATTAAATAAACAATATTTAAAATCTGTATAATATATCTTTCTTGCTGTATAATAAAAAATATATATTATTTGAGTTTGCAAAAGTTTTAGAAATCTTGAGCACAGGATCTCAACAGTGCGCTAAGACAATGAAGGTTTGATTTCCGCTGCACTACTTTCTTCTACAGGTTATGCAATGAATTAAAATGATTCACTTTTATTGATCAGTAATTTCAATATAAGATCAATGCTCTCAACCAAAGACAGTTGTTATAGAGGACATGCAGCTACACACACACACTCTTATTATAGTGCTGCATCACAGTACAGCTTTACTGCTGCATACCAGAGAAGCAGCTTAAAATGACATCAGGTATAACGTTGGCCTGGAATGTTTTCCTGGCTCTTCAGAAGCTGATTCTGATCTCCCCTGACACTATGATGCTATCTCAGTCAGCTCGGCTTAACATTTCTCCCATATTTCTCCCCCTTTTTTCTCTAATCAGTTGATTACAGAGAAGAAGACCTTCTATCTGACCGCAGATTCACCCAACATCCTGGAGGAGTGGATCAGGGTTCTGCAGAACATACTCAAAGTCCAGGCCAGCAGCCAGGTCACCGTGGAGACCAGCGCCAAGCCCACCACGAGAGGATGGCTTACAAAGGTCAGGAGACAAGAAGTCATCAGATACAATATCAGTGAAAGAGCAAGAAAACATGGTTATTTGCCTTCTTAAGACAAGATCAATACCACTCAGAGGTCTGTACATTCAATATAAAGCTACTTCTAGGAAACGGTTAGCTTAGCTGAGCATGAATACTGGAAAGAGGGGAAAAAGCCGGCCTGGCCCCGTTTGAAGGAGAAACAATCTGTTCGCCAGCGCCTTAAAAGTGCACTACTATGTGCCCAACTTTATATTTGAATTATTACGATGTTAAGTTCCAGTTTGATAGTTATGTAATCGATTAGTTCTCATTAGGAGGAGACTCCAGCGTGTCATGGCTCAAACCCAAAAGTCATCAATTACCATGAAAAAATCACTTTATTTTTGTATTGATCAAACATAGATAGAACATGTCTTTATATGAGCTTTACAGCTTGTGGGTTGTTTTCATTTTCCTATGACAGCTGTTTCAGGTCATTAGGCTAGGTGAAGCTAAGCTAGTTTGTTACTGACTATAGCTTCATATTTACACAGTTTAAGTAACTACATGTTTTTATTATTGTTTTTGTTTTTTTAATAGTGTTATTCTGAGTAATAAATGTTAACATAATTCAGTTTTTTCTCCTGAACTCTTAGTTCCCTTCCTCTCTTCCATTGAAAGTTGAAAGATTAGCCGGTGTCTCTCCCTGAAGAGGATGCCAGAAATAACTCTTTTTCAGGCCTAACGTCGTCTTTAAGACTGATATGGAAGTGTCTGTCACTGAGGTTGGGGGGGTGTGGGGGTTGGCAGAGCACTCTTAAGGGCAGATTCTTGAAAACCTCCTTCACGTTGGGACACGGCTGAAAGGCCCGAGCTGCTGGAATGCTGACATCCACTTCTGTTCAATCTTCCTCTTCTCCTCCCTGCCTTTCTTTAGCCAGAGTCAGTCTGTGGGTAAAATGAAGACACTTACACATCTGATGGGTGTGTGTGATGGATGTCTGACAGATAACTGACAGTCTCAAGCTGGGATGATGGAGCCCGAGTCCTCTCACCAATCCCACAATCCCTCCCCTGAGAGCAGTCTTTGATCTGCTGGTTATGACGTGATCTCAGTTCAGACGGGGGCAGCCCTACCTCTCTGCATAGTTAACCCTGCTGAACTCTTTGAAGGATGCACAGCTGACTTCGTGTTGATGGCATACTACAGTGACATCATCCATTCATATTTTGAAACCTCTGAAAGACCTCGTTTGCACAAAGTAGGTTGTTAATAACCGTGGTATCTGAGTGTGGATGCAGTGTTTAGTCCTGAATCAAATGCTGACATTCCCGAACGATCATCTGTAAGGCTGTTTCAAATAAGTATTATTACAGCCTCGCATTTACTAGTGTGTTGAAAACCTGTCAGATGGGACCTGTCTAACTTTCTCTGCTGTTTTGTTCTTGTTTCAGGTCAAACATGGACACTCTAAGCTGGTGTGGTGTTCTCTGGTTGGAAAAGTATTCCACTACTATCGTAACCAGGAGGACAAGGTACACAAAAAATAGTTCCCCTCTTCTCCTAACATGGCCTCAGCAACTTGTTCTTTGTGATCATTAACATCTGCCTGATTTTGAAAATGCATGTTTCTGTCTTCATTTTCATGGTGGTGTCTTCGATTGTTAGATTACCTAGAAAAAAAAAAAAAAAGCCTACTTTAAACAAATCAAGGATAGGCAGCCAGAACGGTTGCTCAGGTCAGTGGGTCAAACACCCTCAAACTGGTTAAAAACTCATCTATCCTGGGACCGTCATTTGTTATTTCATCCAAGAGTCTCCAATCAGATCAGAAAGTGTTCTTATGTTAATTTAGTTTTTTTAATTTATGGGGCCCTAAGCAGAATTTGTTATGAGGCCCCATCGCCCCGGCTTACAAGACACACAATATTTATGGTGCCCCTCTTAAATCAGTGCCTAAAATAATAATGATATTTGAACTGAACATCCTTTATTTGTAAGACCAAAGTATACACTGTTTGTAACTACTTATATCTGATGTAAATGAATGTGAATACATTGGTCCTAATTCTGCGGGCCTGCATCTGTATTGAACTTAGTCTTTCTAAATACAGTACCTCTGTTCTCTCTGATTTCTTCTCCATTGATTTCTTTTGTCTTAGCTGCCTCTGGGCCAGCTGCAGATGAGGGAGGCTTCTGTACAGGAAGTGGATCGCTCATGTGATTCAGATGAGGACTACGAGGCCGGCAGTCGAGGCTTCCTCTCTTCACACTGCACTTTAGTGGTTCAACCCAGAGACCAGAGTCCTACATACCTGCTCATTGGCACCAAGCAGGAGAAGGTAAATGCAACATAGAACAGAGAACTGTCATTCAGCCTTTGGGATAAGATTCAAACAGCAAATCTGCTCATTCCTGCACAGGACACGTGGTTTTATCACCTGACTGTGGCAGCAGGCAGCAGTGGGACCTTTAAAGTGGGAACAGAGTACGAGCAGATCATCGGCAAACTGCTCGACTCAGAGGGAGACCCAGGTGAGAAAAGTAACATCCTCAGTTACAATCAGCTGTGATTCTTTTTTATTAACCCTTTATTTCAATGAAAACAACAGAGGTAGATGAAGTTACATTTCAGTCATTTATACGGTGGCTGGGAAGTTCAAAACAAAATTACAAAGTGTGAAACACTTTTACAAAGCTAGACAAATTTACATTTTGAAGAACATGTTTACATTTTAGAAAACAAAATTAGAAAACCAGAAACACTTTTACAAGCGCTGAGACAAATTTACAAGTAGCAGAACACTTTTAGCAGTCTCCAAACAAATTTACAAACGACCGATTCTTGAAGGAAAGGGAATATACCAAATGCCGGAAGTGAACCTGTAAGTGCATATCTGGTCCTTCGGTCTCATCTGTGTCTTTTAAAAGTTCGAGAGACCGTCCACACGAAAAGCAAAACTGACTAATCTGGCTCAAATGAGTTCCACAAAACGGGCAAAACATCTTTCTGTCACCACAAACTCCGTATCACTCCATATTAATGTTCGCCAAGTCTTTCCGCCAAAACAAACATAATGACCCCTCACTCAGTCACTTCCGGCATTTGGTACTTTCCCTTTCCGTCAAGATTCTTGTCCGATGTTGTTTGTAAATTAGTTTGGAGGCTGGTAAAAGTGTTCTGCCATTTGTAAATTTGTCTCAGCGCTTGTAAAAGTGTTTCACATCTTGTAATTTTTTTTATAAAATGTAAAAATGTTTTTCAAAATGTAAATTTGTCTCACATTTTGTAAAAGTGTTTCTTGTTTTGCACTTCCCAGCCACCGTACATTCATCCGAAACTATCCCCTGGTACTTAGTATTACAGAAAAAAAAGTGAATATACAGTATTTTAAAATGTTGAATCAGGAGACTTTTCTGGCTTTATACTGTTATTGAGGACTCGATTTCTAAATATATCTCAGCTGAGTAGTTTTACAGTCCGTCCACTAGATTTGATAATAATAATGGACTGTTTCTACGGATGCTGTTCTGATCAAAGTCTCTGGAGGACCACAGAAGATTAAAACGTTTGTTGGAAAACATTTGATCTGATTTGTCTGATTCTTTGTTGACAACACTGTAGGTGTATTTGTAACACTTGGACACAGTTGGTGTATATTTGACTGAAAGGCTTAAGGCTTGCCTTGCTCTCTATAAGTGGATACGAATGTACTCAGTAGCTTTCTACATGTTATTTTGATCCTGGTTGTCTGACCGCCTTAATCCACGCTGCAGACGGTGTTTACAACTGGAGCTCTGTGTGTGAGTTTTTTGTCAGCTGTTGAGTCATTACATCTTTGAAACTTAATCTTGATGTTTGTGTGTGTGTGTTTATGTGTATGTGTGTGTGTGTGTCTTTCTTTTCCCAGACTCTGCCTTGTGGAAGAGCGAGGCCTTGAGTTTCAGTAAGGAGGGTCTGCGCTCGCCTCTCACCACGCTGCCCTCTGAAGCTCTGCAGACAGAAGCTCTCAAGCTTTTCAAGGTCAGCCTCTCCACCTCTCACCTCTCTGTCTGTCTCTTTTGAATCTCTTCCACTCTTTTTTTCTCCTCCGCCTTTCATCCCTTTCTCTAGAAACCGTTTTTTTTTTTTTTTATGCTCTCTGGAGGGTCTGTTCAAGGCATCATCCATCCTACTCCAGTTTGCCCCTGCCATAGCCCCCATTATCCCCCCTCCTACTCCTCGGATGCACTCTGTGGCTCTCCTCTTCTCTTCCCTTCAGATCAAAGGCTCGAGGACGGGGGCCCCAGCTCATTAAAAGTGTGGAAGAGAGATAATGTCCTTGATTATCTGCTCTGATTGAGGCTAACCGTTCCTCTGGTGTGAAAGGAGCCCCTTTAAAGAGGAGACATGGGAGGTCAGGGCCTTCAGATAGTGGCAGCAATGGATATGGAAGGAGGAGGAGAAAACAGGGACCTTGTAGGAAGATCCTTTTCCTTTCTTTTCAACTCTGTAGCCCTCAGTAGTAGCCCCCTCCTTATGCTTCACAGCCCCATCCACTGCAGTCATCGGGAGTGAAAGTTGAATGGCTCGGCTCTCTCTTTGACCAGCCAGCCTTACAAAACAGTCCCAAACACAGACACACACAGACACACACACACACACACACACACACACACACACACAAAGACACAGAAAGAATGGCAGGGACGTTTTTTTCAAGTCTCCACTCTGCTTTATGCCTTTGAAGTTTTAATGAATCTGACAATCTGCTCTTTGTTTTCAGCCGTCCATGTGGATGAGAACAAAGGATGCTTCAAAAATAATGGCACATATTTGAGCTCTTTCTGACCTCATGCCATGTATTTTTGTTGTTTTTCCCTTCTTCTGACCTGAATATTATCACATATTTCTGTTGTGGATGAAGCATACGATAAATCCCTGTTAATTTGTGAGTTTTGATAGCATATTTTACAGCTCTCTGCAGAGCCAGAAAAGCTGTTTTCACCTCTTCCTGAATGCTAAGCTAGGCTAATCGCCTCTGGTCTCTAGCTTTGCATTTACCTCAAAGACCTCAAAGTGGTATTATTCTTTTCATCTAAATGTTGAGGGGAGAGGGAGTTAGAATTATCCCCTAAAGTAATAACAATAAGCTAATTGTTGCTGCTTATGAAAATATTGTGCTTCCAGTGCATTTTCTCTTCTCTTGTTGTACGTTTATGTCTCCACCTGCTGGTCATACAGTGGAATTAATAAAGTTTTTTCTCTCTCTCTGTAGTCCTGTCAGCTCTTCATAAACGTGCTGGTTGAGTCTCCATCCGTCGATTACCACACCTCGCTGGCTCAGAATGCTTTGCAAGTTTGCCTGACCCACCCCGAGCTGCAGAATGAAATGTACTGTCAGCTGATCAAGCAGACCAGCAGCCGGACACCACACAACTACTCCCTGACACAGGTCAGCTTTGTGCATTTTGAAGACCGATACATGGGAGGGGCAAAGTGGTACAACAGAAAGCAGAATTAGTCACTTTTGATCTTCTGCAAAGTACACAGAACTAAAGATGAGTTGTTAGTAGAGTGTATGTTCTAAACTATTGTTTCCTGGTGAAAAATGAATGCATACAAAACGATAGCATTAGCAAATGGAATTAAAGTGTTTCTCCTGTCACTACCTCTTTCTGCAGTGCTGGCAGCTGTTGTCTCTGTGTGTTGCTCTGTTCCTTCCTCAGCAACATTTCCTTTGGTACCTGAGACAATACCTGCAGCGTAATGCCGACCCAAGGTAAAGTTCATTATGACGCACGGAAGGCAAACTAAAAACGACGTTTTTCTTTGTGCGTTGCTGAAGTTTATATCCCTCTTTTCTACAGGAGTGAGGTTGGGAAGTATGCAGTGTACTGTCAAAGGTCTGTGGAGCGAACTCTGCAGAACGGAGAGCGGGAGGCCAAACCTTCACGCATGGAGATTGTCTCCATCCTGCTAAGGAACCCCTACCACCACTCGCTGCCTTTCAGCATCCCAGTGCACTTCATGAACAACACCTACCAGGTAACACTCAGTCTCACAAGAGTACAGTATAATCTCACAGTCTATCAGTCTATCTATCATGTATCCATAATGATAGATCTTCGATATCAGGGCCACATATATAGATTGCGCTCTACTTCTCATTAGAAATTGAGATTTATCCATTCTTTGGTCTCAAAGGTGGTGGGTTTCGACGGCTCCACCACAGTGGAGGAGTTCCTCAACACACTGAATCAGAGGATTTGTGTGAGGAAGCCTCAGCTGTCCGGCTTCGCTCTCTTCACTGATGATCCATCAGGGAAAGACCTGGAGCACTGCCTGCAGCCGTCTGCCAAGGTGAGGGGGGGGTCACTGAACATGAGGGGGAGGAAGAAACCCTCTACAAACTACAGAGACTTTGGTGGAGTATATATTAGCATACCTCTCTCAAAGTTCCTATTATTTAAGACAAACTGAAGAGGGCAGTAATGGATGATTTTGACAATGGCTGTTCAAGCCTTTTGTGACTTTTTAATGTAGTCATGTTCCTGCGGCCTTCATCAGTGATTTAATTCTACTCAATGATGATAAAAGTGGTGATAAGCTCTAAAAAGTGTGACCACGTTTGTAACTCTGGAGAGACGGATACTGACAAATGCTGGACAGCTATAGACTGCCACCTGCTGACAGAACCAAACAGAATCAAGTTTCCATATGTCTTTTTGGAGGCTAACTTGTGTCCCTTTTACCAGATCTGTGATGTCATTTCCAAATGGGAGCAGGCCCTAAAGGAATTGCATCCTGGAAAAAACGAGGGGACGAGGATTGTCCGTCTAACGTACAAAAACAGGTAGGATCTCTTTTAAAACAGCTGTCACACACACAACCTCTAGATTTACAGAAGCCACTCTAAAACACACACAAAAACAGTTGTTATATGTGTTCTCACTTCTTTTTTTTGCTGGACTTTTGATGTATCAGGTTTGATTTCCTGCATCTTGGAAATGAAGCAAATCATTCAAAACCCCTACCTTTAAAGGTTAGATGACAAAGTTGTGCGTCTCTCTGCACATACAGGTTGTGTTTTAGATCTCAGGTGAAAGGAGAGACAGAGCGGGAGCGCCTCCTGCTGGCGTACCAGGTGAATGATGAAGTTCAGCAAGGCCACTTCCCTGTGAACAAAGAGCTGGCTCTTGAGGTGGCTGCACTCATGGCCCAGGTGTGTAAACATCATATTACATTTACTATAAAGGCTTGTTTTTGATATGTTCTTTCATCTACAAAGCTGCAGAATATGTATAAGAATTTCTGTGTTTTCAGATGAATGTTCTCCTTTTAACATCTTTGTTCTCTTCTTTTCTTTTTTTCAATCCAGGTTGAACATGGTGATCTGGAGAAACCAGCTGCCTCCTCTCCTGCCGGCTCTCCTCAGCCTAAATCTCAGCTGATTCTCCTGCAGGCGTTGGAGCGCTTTTACCCCAAGCGCTACAAACAGGACTGCAGCTCAGAGCAGCTCAGGTACACAAACACTGCTGTTGTCCCAGTACATACAAACACCTGGGGCAAACTGACCCAAACAAAGTTGTTAATTGTATGTTGCACAACAAATATGAGGTAAGACTAGTTCTTCAAATAGTTCTATTTTGAAGTAGCTTTAACGAATGTCCCATTTCTCCTGCAGAGATCTAACTGAGCGTCTGACCACTAAGTGGTCTATGCTACGTGGGTGCAGTGCATCCGAGTGTGTGAGAATATACCTAACTGTGGCTCGAAAATGGCCGCTGTTTGGAGCCAAACTCTTCAGTGCCAAGGTGAGGGAAAAGGTGACATCAGTCCTTGTCTCTTTGTCTGTCTGTGGTTTGAAGTCTTTCTAAAAAAACACCCTCTCTTTACAAACCTTTCATCAAGAGTAAGAATACACTTTTCTGTTGTGTTGAACTCTAACACAGCCATCCATCACACTTTGAAGCACAGGTCAGACCAGTCCGAGTCGCTGAAGAAGACCCAGACAGGAAGCCGTAATCTTTACGAGGACAGATAACACCAGAAACTTGACCTTTCTTTATTTGTCCTGTCCACAGCCTGTCCCGCCCTCTCCTGTCGAGCACAGCCAGGTGTGGCTCGCAGTCAATGAAGATGGACTGTGTGTGTTGGACTACACAATGGTGAGTTTCAAACTGTAAAAAATAAAGTATTGAAGTGCTAAGTTTCTTTTACTTTTTAAATAAAAAATGCAATACCGTTCAATAAAAATCCTGCTGAATTCAAATCTTATTTAAGTTAAATTAATTTAGGATCATCAGCGACATTTACTTCAAGTTAAAAGAAAACAAAGTTCTCTCTCTGCTATGAAATGGTTCCTGTCAGGGTCTTCATTTCATACATGATGTTAAAGGTGTTTCCATGATTAATGTTGCTGTCAAACTAAAGTAAAAGTTGGCTTTATCTGCTCAAGGTCATATCTTGACTACTTGATATACTGTAGGGATGTTCAATGTAAAGCAAGCATTCATATCCTATGAGGTTATTCAGTATATGTAGCCACACTGTCCTATGAGAACTGTGTGTCTTTAAAACTGTTTTCATTTGTTTAACAACGAATCTCTGAAAATGATATCTTTTTGAAAACAGGTTATTCATCTTTAGAAGTGGAAGAGTTTCTTGGAGCTAGGATGTAAAACATGATCCTTTATTTTATCAGACATATTTAGGGCGCTGGTGGCGCAGTGGTTAGTGCAGGCGTCCCATATATGGAGGCTATAGTCCTCAGCGTGGGCGGCCCAGGTTCGAATCCAACCTGTGGCTCCTTTCCCGCATGTCAATCCCCTCTCTCTCTCCCTGATTTCCATCTATATCCACTGTCCTATCTCTCCAATAAAGGCCCAAAAAGCCCAAAAATAAATCTTAAAAATGAAATATTCAAAGGTTATTCAGAAGAGTACAGTAGGAGAAACACCAGACCTGAACTGTAATGAAAATGTGTCGTCTGTAAAGGAAGTAAGACTGTCGAGTACAACGTGACTGTGTTAATTCACTTTCCTCTGGTGCATATAACACAAAAAAAGAGAACAAAGTACTAATCACTTTTTGAACATTTTAGAATTTGGGTAATCTGTTCCTTTATAGATTTCCATTTGTTTCAGTTTCGTTCTCAAAAAGTGGGGAAGTCTTTACAACTCTACTTGCTCAGCTGGCCAAACCACAGCTGCAGAGCTTTGTTGATCCTCTGGTCAGGAATAATCTTTAGTCTGTGTGGTTTTTAAACACCAGAAATCCTCAGGAAAATAAAATGGCCAGCCTCCGAGCTTGACTGTCTTGACCTTGACAGAGAGCAGTTTCAACATGTGTTGATGTTAGCTTAAGCTCTGTGATTTTTCAGCAGCCGACGTTGATCTCTTTCATTATTGGTCTGTCTGGAATCTGCTCATGTGCTTTCAGAAAGGTAGAGTCAAAGTTGGAAGATGTCTTATATCAAGGTTCTTCACACTTCATTTGTTCCTTTAAAAAAAAGCAGAAACCAAAATGATTTCCTGAATGCATTCTATGCTCTATTTTAAGATCAGTAATAACACCTTGATCATGCTCTCTGTTTGCATTACTTTCTCTTCACATTTCACACCGTTTGTGCCTTCTTTTTTTCAGCACACGCTGCTCACATACTCCTACCAGTGTGTGATCACCTTTGGTGGATGTCGTGATGATTTCATGGTGGTCACGAGCCAGCAGAGGGAGCCGGGAGGAGGCAAGAAAAGTGTGGAGAAGCTGCTCTTTGCAATGGCTAAACCTAAGGTATTTTTAATATTTATACCTGCACAAATGTTCAGTTTGATAGATTGTTTCTTCACTAAGATTCCCGAACGTCAGCGGTACTTTAGGGGTTAACTTTGCTGTTACTTATTGGTATGTGTAAAGTAGCTAAACTTGTTTGAAAAAAGAAGTGTTTAAAGTTGGTTAAAAAACAAACCAACATATCCACATACTGAGTCAGCTGTTGTGATTGAGATTGTAGAAGAACACGCTTAAAAAAGTTTGTCAAAGTCACTGATAAATGGTTGAATAAGCTAAAAAAAAGATGGTAGTTAAATCAGATAGATAATGGTCCAAAGTTATGATTCAAGAACTAACATAGTTAGCTGAAAGTAATGAATAAATAGTAGAAATAGCTCATGGCTAACTGAATAATAGCCAAAAGAAATGGATAGAAGAAATAAGCTGAAAGTTTCTTGGGCTCCACCCACAAAACACGCAATCGGTGTGTACAAACACAAAAATGGTCAATAAATCAGCAGTTCTTGGTTGAATTAGTTAAAAGTAATAGAATGTAATATTTGAGGTTGTTAGCTTAAAGTTAAAAATAAAAGTACTGGAGGAAAATTGTCAGCTAATCACAAAAGATGATTCATTCATTGTCATCGAGCTTCTTCCAGAAATAAAAAACTTGACCGTACTTGACCAAAGAATTGTTAAAGGCAGGGTTGGTAATGTTTGAAAACTAGCATGATTTTGAAAGTAGCATTCCCTCAGTGCTCCGTCTGCACCCGCCCCCTCCCCTCTGTGCTCCCTCAAAAGCCACGCCCCTCACTTACATGCACGAGCGCCGTTGCTCCAGAAGCGGACCTCAGCTCATGCTTTGAGTGTGGTCTCGTGAATGCATGGGGTAGAGAACGAGCAGGGAGACAGGGAGGCTGTGATTGGTTCATCAGATTGGTACCTCGTGGCAGACATTGGTCAAAGTTTTTACAGGCTTACAACGGCTACAGATGACGGATTTTCTTCGTTCCATTTTCAGAGCACATGAGTTATTAATGTCTGTCAAGACCTAAAGACAGTTTCAACCAAAATCTGAAAAAGTGTATCTGGAGAAAATGACCAACCCTGCCTTTAAGCAGTTAATGTCCTTGTAACAACATGTCCAAAATAACAACATCAAGTGCAAAATATGTTCAGCTTAAAGTGCCGTAGCCCCAAGCTGACCTCTGAAGACAAGCAGATCAACTTAAATGAGCAGTTTTTCAACATAAGACATAAATACTGCATTTGGTGATGAGATATTGATGATACAAAGCATAAAACAATGGAGATGTTGGTTGAAAAAGTAACCTAATAGTGACAAAGAGTACATATTGTTAGCTTAAAGTAATGTGTTTAAGTTTATGTGATGTGTAAAAGTCATAAATGAAAATGTAAAATAGCTCAATCCAAAGGATACATTTTTGAGATTGTACTCTAAAAGTAATGGATGAATGGTTTTCTCATGAATTTAAACTGGCCATATCGACTCCAGTCACTGACAGGTCAATCTGGCAGAAGTATTGTCATAATGTCTAATATGGCTTTGGGGGTACGTCTTTCAAAGAAGCTGGGGACCATCAGAAATCACTTAAATGTGGTTGACATGGATTTATGTTGAAGATCAGGAAGAAAAGATTGATTCGTATTTACCTGTTTTTATAAAGCCCAGCGCTAACGGAGAAAACAGATTGTTTCTCTAATAATTTATGTGCAGAATCTCGACGGAGCTTTAACACAGAGTCAGATTTCTACTGTGGCTGAAGTTAATGAGAGGAACTTACTTCTCAATAGGAGATCAATTTGTGTCTCAGGTTTTCTCTCGGCCTCTCTGCTCCCTGTGATCAAATGAAACTCAATCACATCGTCGTGTTAAAGCCATTACTCTCGCTCTGACCCTGTCTCAGATCCTGGAGGTGACTCTGCTTATGGCCAGCTACATGAACCACTGGAACCCGAACCTCCCGTCTGCCGCACAACACCAGCCGCCCGGCCACTGGGACGGAGACAGCCGGCACTTTCCCGCCATGAACTATACCACCAAGGGCCCCACGCTACTGTGAAGACCAACCGAGACTGTTTAACTACAGGGAGGCTTGAAGACAGCAGTGACCTTCAGTCTGCTTCATGTGGAGTGTGGCTGGGTTTTATATTTTAACAGAGCAGGTACTTGGACATTAGTCTTTTTCAAATGAACATTTAGATTTAGAAAAGTCAGATTTGGTCTTGTTAGACTATTTATTTCTACAACAAAAGAGTATTTTAACTCTGCTTGATTTAGATGTAAGATCATGCTCTTGTTTCTTGTTGAAATTGGACGTTGGAATTCATTTCTTAACCACAGTAGTTGCCTGAGGACTTGTTTTAACCTGCAGAGAGATCCTTTTTAGTCAAATCGACGTGTTTTTCCAGTTTTCTGAGACGTCACATTCTTTCCCCTCATAAAATCAGAGCGTTTACCTTCTGAGAAATGGGTCTCACTGGAACAGTGTTGCCTGTCATTGTGTGTTAACCAGCAGTGATCACTCTGACTTGACAGTGCACTAGTTGAAATTCACTAACCGTACTGTGCAATTAGAAAGGGGCTAATATGGCATGTGATACTTCAGTTGTATAGGTTTTTAGTAACTTAACTGATAATGACTCTAACTTAGAGATGCTTTTTTCAATTGTTTTCAATGAGCAGAAAGCGTTCTCAGCAGAAAGCGGCAGCTTGGAGAAAAAGCCCAGAGCCCAGGTTCTTTTTTCCAAGTGCACACGCCTTTTTTTTACGGCCTTTTGAGCGCTGAAGTTGAAAAGCTTTTCAGAAAGGCGCTGTTGACATCACCGCCGCTCTTTTCCAAATGCATGATGTTCCCTGTAGTTTTGCCACCTACGGTTAGTGTCTTATACCCACATCCTCTTTTCTCAATGTCTGATCGGAAAATAAACAATCTAAAATAAAAAATGCAGTAAAAAGCAACGGAGTGTCAGTTACACAGCAGCCGCTGTCAACAGACGTGCAGCACTTTTCTTCTCAGTGCACAAACGCTTCATACAAGAGGTCCCCAGCACACAGGCAGCACCGGAAAAAAACGCCAGGTGGACACAAGGCCTTACTCTTACTTTCATCATAGAAAAATTCAGATGATTATTTTCTTAGATAATTGATACATTTCCTTTTCCATATAATGTCAGAAAATGAGGTTTATGAGGTTTTTGAAGCCCAACTTCGCCCAGGATTTAACTGGGGGATTTTTGCTTAAAAAAATGGCTTACAAGATAAAATTGCGGCTATAAAACTTCGACTAATCTCTTAATCACTTTATTGTTTCAATTTTTCTTAATGTCATTTTTTTTTTCCAATAAAATAGGGGTTAGGTTAATTATTAAGGTAATATTTCAGAAACTTTTGTAATTCTATTCTATTGTTTTGAAGAAGAAAGTTCAGATTTAGCTCTCGTATGGAGCCCAAATCTGGCTAATCAAAAGTGAACAGTTTGACCCAAATCTCCTTTTACAGAAAAACAATCTGAGGCACACAGGGATACTGCGGGATATAGAGAGGTAAATAATCCTGAAGAACTGTAAGAATAATGTAACCTGTTTGTTTTCATGTCTGAGATGGTCCTTTTCTTAACAACACGTTCTCTGAATCTTTTTCTAGAATGAATAAAATGAGGGGACAAATTAAAAAAGAAAGAGCTAGCGAAATATTTCAATGACTTGAACTGTGTTGGATCAAACCACTGTCTTGCTTTTGTCCATATTAGTTATTTATTTAATGTCCATCATTTTTCCTTTTTGCCTCCTCTTATGTTTGATACAAATCTGCAGTGTCCTTGATGTAGCAGAGTAATTTAAGAGTATGTTTGGATGTTGTATACGTACTAGAAGGTCGTGTCTTTTTTGTGTTGCCTGTATGTGAGTGATAATAAATAAAACGGTACAATCTTGTTTTGTTTGTTGTCGAATACTTTCATTGAATCTTTTTGAAAACCTGATACAGAAAGCTGGATTACACTTAAGCTGTTAAAAAGGAATTCTTTAAGGGACATTTAAGAAACATATTTTTTGACACTCATTTTTTATTTTAATCCGACATATAAATGGATCAGCAGACTTTGTTTTTCTCTCACTTGCCTCTCTGGGCTTCATAACAAAACCATCCAGACGTGTGAATCAAAAAGCCTTGTTGCTAGTTTACTACTGATGTTTCAGAATCATTGACCCACCTCACTCTGCAAGGAGCCAGACTGCATTATGGGTCATTTTAATTTTTAAACTTGAAGTATATTGGGGTCATATTTCTGAGTTTCCAGTTCAAATGCACCATATGGACTTGTTGTAGAGGGTTATTATGACTTACTTTGTTTTACCTGGGCTAAGCATCTAAACACGTTTTCCACAACGGATACATCAGTGATTACTGAGCAGCATGAATCTCATGAAAACCCAGATGAGTTTACTGCGATGGCTCTCATCAGATTGACTTCTAAGTTACTCGATAAAGTTTGGTGACACTTTAAAGCCTGTGAGTCTCAAAATAATGTCGGCTCGGAACACAACAGAGGATTTCTTTGCCATTTCTCTCTTTTTACTGCTCTCATTCTCATTTTGACATTAAGTATAATTTGTGTTAGTGGTTCCTAAACTTTTCAGCTTGCGACCCCCAAAGTAAGGGTGCCAGAGAATGGGGACTCCCACTGTCCTTGAGGTGGTAAAGGGATATAACATAGCACACTACTAGGCCTATCTAAACACTGGTAACACAAAAGAATAAAACAGCCTAAAAACATACAAATATGTTATATAGTTATATATAGTAAGAAAGGCTAGAAGAAGAATACAAGTCATTTCCTTGTGTAGACGTTAGCACTGAGTGGACAAACAAAACTTTGAAAAGAAATAGACACACAGGCTGTTATGCAAACTTACATTTTAAGTAGCGAGGAGGTTCCTTATTCGAATCCCCGTTGGACAGGGCCTGCTGTGTGGCGTTTGCATGTTCTCCCTGTGCATGCGTGGGTTCTCTCCGGGGGCTCTGGCTTCCTCCCACAGTCCAAAGAAATGCTTGTTACGTCAATCGGTTACTCTAAATTGCCCAAAGGTGTGAATGTGAGTGTGGCTGGTTTTCTGTCTCTGTCTTAATTTTTTTGGAAGGCATCTTGTGACCCCCTGGTGAGGGGCCCGACCCCCACTTTGTCAACCACTGATCTCTGCAACACATAAAGGGTCCAAGCAAAATTAACAAAAATCATATTAAAGTCAAAGCCTGTCTTGGAAATACACAGTTTCTACTCCCTTCATTACAAAAAAAACCCCTCTCTTATTCAACACATCTATAAACGACACACTCTCTGTGCTGCTTGTGCATGCCGTGCACTGTGAACATGTTTTACTGGAGGAGGAGAGCTGCAGCAGGAGAAGCTGTTCTGCTTTTTCTTATTCAAGGGGGTCAAAGTGGTAATGGCATTTTCCTGCCAAATAGAAGCTGTAAATCCCCGATTTTAATAGCTCGTCTGAAGCTCTTGTTGTTCCATAGCTGCTCTTATACTAAATGAAATGCTCATTATAAGGCCTGCTGCAGATTTTCTGCATGCCTTCATTCCCAATCAAGAAACAAAATAACTTTACAATTTTTCCACACTGCAAGTTGACTTAATAAATCAAAAAGAATTGAAAGTGAAATATTCCAGTGTTGTTGGACAGAAGAGCATTTTGTTTGCCTTACTGTAAAGTAATAATATTTTAAAGGCTGGCTGTGTCAGTGTGTGAGCTCTATGATTTATGTCAGTGGCACGATTTAAAAAACAATGTTTAGCTGTAATAGTGTGTGTGTGTGTGTGTGTGTGTGTGTGTGTGTGTGTGTGTGTGTGTGAATAGTCTAAAGCTCATTTTAAATCATAAAAAGCCCTCTGTTCTCTCTCCTAAGTGTCTGATGGCTTCTATATTTGAAAAACAAAATCACATTCATCTTTCATTTGTCAGATTGATATCATTGTAATACTTTATTTTCAGGCTGAAAACAGCGACGTATTTGATTAATGTGAAGAAGCTGAGTCGGATTTTCTGGCACAACTTCCCCAACTAACAAGAAGC